>PVJX010002868.1:0-119345 GCA_004027295.1 Dolichotis patagonum | reverse complement strand
TCTCCTCAAAACAGCTGTCCATACCTTAAAGTGTGTTGAACTTATACAAGGCAAAGCAAGCTAAGATCACTTTGAACAAAAAGTGATAGTTTTGCTGGACTTCACATCATGACATTATGGAATCAGCACTGGGTATTGTAGTGTCTCTTTTTCTTCAAAGTAGTTGTTCATTTCAACATGTGTTATATAGTTGGTTCTCGTAAACTATTTATAAGCTCTACACATGCCTGAGTCTCTACATGTATATCTATCATTTCTGTATTAGCAGGAAAAACAAAATAAAGCAAGATAAAACAAAACAATTCCTAGAAAAGCATGAGGCAGAAAAGTCACATAAAACCGCAATACAAGGTGATCTACAATGGTTACCATGGTATCTCAGCAGTGTATAACAACATTAATCAAAACAAAGCATTAGAGACATTATAAGACTTCAAAAGCAAGTAATAATCAAACCAGAGTGGGTATCTTAGTGAATCTTGTCATCTTCAGCGTTTGTAGGACTCTTAACCATCTGTTCTAAGTTTGGAAAACCAAAGGTTGTTGCTTCCGTAATAGATCTTAACTTCAACAAAGGTTCGAGACCGAATCTCGCTAAACCATTCAGCAAACCAGGAATACCTGGCTGCAACTCTGGTAGAGAGATCATACCAAGAGTGTCGTCCAAGGGAAGTCTCTAAAATGTCCATCCGCAAGTAAGTGAATACAAAAGACAATGACAGGGTTAAAAATAACTAACAAAAAGGTGACAAGGATGGAGGAGGAGTGGGGTTACCTTTAAAGATGAAGCAAATGAAAATGGGGTGCAGCCAGGCATGGTGGTGTCCATCTGCAGTCCCAGCACTCCAGGAGGCTGAGACAAGAGGACTGCAAATTTAAGCCAATGCTGGGCAATATAATGATTTAGTGAAACTCTATCTCAGAATAAAAACTAAAGGCCTGGGATGTAGCTCAGTACGAAGGGCCCGGTTTTGGTACCAGAACCACAAACAACAACAACAACAACAAAACAAAACATACAAATAAGAAAATGTCAGATTGAACCCATGGCAGGGCAAACACATCCAAGAACAGACCGTTCTGGAAAGCTCCGTAAGTTTCCAGCAGTGGAGACACCTTTCAGCACTGATCTTAATCCATCTATTCTGAATGGAAATATTTTAAAAAGCTATCATTCACTTCTCTGCTTTCTTAAAGAAAAATAGGACGCAGTGAGTCGAGGGTAATGTCTTTTCTTGATGACTCAGGGCCATCATTTTTGATCAAAAATCATATTTCAATTCAGTAAGCATTTACCGAGCCTACTTTATGCCAAGGAGTACATGGTGTCCTTGGGACATTTTTTATTCACTTGACAACCAGGTCTTGAAAACAGCAGGCTCATTGCAAGGAGCCTCCCCCGGGCGCTGTCTGCTTAATGATTCCGTGCAGTTCCTGCCTGGGTTCTTGGCTGTGTTTAGGTGTCCATCGATGGATATTCCTGCCGAATGGGTTACTTAATCACCAGTTTTCCCTAAAATAGTTGGGGGGGAACACTGCATGCTCCATGCTCTACATTCCTCTCATCCTTAGAATAATCTTTATAATCTCATCTAATCCCTGTAATAATCACACGAAGTAGGTATCCACAGCTCTGTGCCCAGGCTTGTGACGCTAATCACCACGCTAATGCAATCAACATGCTTATCATGTACAAAGGTCATGTACTAACTCACTGAGTCCTCCCTCACCAAGCCCTAAGAGGGACTTTGCTTTATTATCCCTTTTTATCTTGACAGGGACGCAGAAAAATAATTGACTTGGCCAGGCTTATCTGCATTAAGTTGTAGACTGAGGACTCCAGGGCCCACATTGTCCCTTCCATGTCTAAGGACACGGGGGATGGTCCTGGGGGGACCCCGTACCTGGCAGGAAGCCATGTTCTGTGTAGACAGACGGTGTTGTCTGCAGGATGCTGGAAAGAGGAAGATGGTGCTGGGCTCCCATCGGCAGGTACTACTGTCTATAGCAGAAGACAGAGGAAGTTAGCAAAGGGTCCCGGGGCTCAAGGGGGACAGGAGAACTCAGGGCACACTGCAGGAGGCTGGCACCCCTTTGTCTGGGTCCATCTGTCTCCAGGGCTGCTCTGACCAGGAAGGTGCAGCACCCCTGGGGTACTGAGGGCTGGGCCCGCAGCCCCAGTCTCTGAAGAGCCAATCCCAGTCAATGTCTTCCTCCTGTCCCTGAGCCATCGGGACCTGTTCCTGCTCCCTGCATCCATGACACAGGCCCAACTGGATTAAGGCTCCATTTTAACTCCAGCACCTTTTCAAAGGCCCAGTTCCCTTTTTGTAATATTTACTTGTTTCAGTGTGTGTTTGTAGTCCGTAATGGTGACGTCCACTATGAGGACATGTGCATGACACATCTTTATTCTTTTTCTCATCTTTCTCTCTCTCCTTCTCCCTCCATCTCTTGGTCCCCTTCTCACTGGCAAAAGATCTCTTTGTTTCCTGTCATCTATCTTTTATTTTACTCTTTATTTATACTTTGGGTTTCTCATGTAAGAGAAGCCGAGGGACATTTGAGCTTGCATGTCTGAGGTATTTCACGTAACATCATGGTCTCCAGGTGCATTCATTTTCCTTCAGATGATTCAGTTTTATTCTCCTTCATGGCAGAGTAGTATTCCATGGTCTGGAAATAGCACACAAATTGTGCTGCTGCAAATGTGGGTGTACCTGGATCACTGTTAGGATGTCTTTAACTTTCCAGGAAGACACAAAGGTCGTTTCTGAACATGCTCACGTCCTGAGAGACCAGGCCTGTGAATAGACCACACAGAGGGAGGAAGGGCAATACTGCCTAATGGATGCTCCAGGATGACACTGTGCAGAGCACCAGGGTCACATGTCCTCACCAGGAGTCCCTGGAAGATGGACTCGCTCTAACTCCAGAGCAGCCTGGGGGAGGCCCGGGGCCTAGGCCGGAGCAGAAGACCCAGGAGGCGGCCGAGGCGCTTGCTCAGTCTACAGTTAAGAAACATGCTTAGGGGAGAAGCAAAGCTAATCTAACAGTTATGAATAATTAACGACACCCACTCCTCAGCGATTGTTCACACAGTGCTCGGAAGCCTGGCAAAGAGGGATGATAAAAATTTTAGCCTAAGAGTTATTCTGCCTCTGGTTAAAATGCTCCTGTATAAAATATTCATTTGGAAGGATACACTCATAACCCAAGATGTCCCCCAAGGGCTCCCATGTGCCGAAACCTAATATGATAATGAAAATAAAAATAGTAATCAACGAACTGGAAGGAAATGGTCGCGGGGGGCACCATGAATAAGTCAGTAGAGGCATCGGTGGATGCCAAGAGGTTGGCAGAGACCTCCCCTGGTGCTGGGTGCTGACCTGGGTCCATCTGCTTCTCCTGTTAGCTCTCAGCAGCTGGCCGCCGAGCAGCGGTGGACTAGCAGGGGCTGGGTTAGTCTGACCCAGCCCTATGCACCTCTGCCCTGCGCCCTGAGAGGGATCCATGATGCCAGTAGGTGGGGTGGGGGAGATACTAAAACAATTCAGAGTCTTCGGGTCTTCAGCCCTGCAAGGACCCTCCGGGGCTCCAGCTGTCGCCTTCAGTTGCCTGTCCTTTCTCCCCAGCCCCTGCATGTCCGCCTCCCTCAGCACTCGTCCTCCAGTTTCTGCTGCTCCCCACCTCCGCTCCCTTTTCTTAGCAGGGAAGGAGCCTGGGCTGGGCTGGAGGTGGAGCCCAGGCGGTAGTGCAGGTGTTTGGTTTGCAGGAGGCTCTGGAGAAAACAACGCCTCTACTGATGACTCCCAGTCCCTGCCCAGGGCCTCACACATGCTGCCACCACCAGCCCACAGCTCCCGGCGTGGGTCTCCCTTGGGACGTGCACATTTACCATCCGACTCTCTGCAGCCTCAGCAGCGTGTCCCCTGCCCTCTGCCGGTTCTACCTGCAGAGTATGTCCCCAGTCTGCCCGCCTCTGTCCATCCTGGTCACCGCCCTGGTGCAGCCACCCCATCTCTGGTCTCCCAGTGTCCCGCTGCCTGCCTGATCAGCAGCCAGTGCTATTAGAAAGGAACTGTGATCATGCAACACCACTCCACGCCCCAGGCTGCATGAAGCCCTGCGGGTCACGCTGTCACAGCAGAATATTATCCAGGCTTCTTACTGTCCCCAGTGCCTGGGCTGAGCGCACCCACCTACCTCTCCAGCCCCATCCTCACCCGTTCGGTCCTCTCTCAGGTCATTCTCAGACTGCTCTCTCTTGGCCCAGGATTTAACTGTTCTAAGTGGGACCTGGGACCAGCAGCTTTAGCAACGCCTGGAACTTGTTAAAATCTGAAGCCCAGGGCTGGGGATTTAGCTCAGTGGTGAAGCCCAGAGCCCCAGACCCACTGAGGCGAAGCTGCAAAAAGTCCCCAGGTGACCCATATGCATATGCAGTTTAAGAAGCACTGCTGTGGATCAGAACACTCCAGGTGCTTTTCACCTGGGCCTTTGCACACAGCTCTCTTTGCCCTGGCTTTTCTATTGCTCTTCCTGTCTCTACAAGCTCATGCTGGGCCATCGTGGCTGCTCCCAGGAGAGAACTTGGGAGTCTGGGCTCAGCCGTTGGAGGGAGAGTTGCGTGTCATTCTCTGCTCTTAACCTCAAACACACGCGGAGCCATTCTAACAGCTTTCTCTTGCAACCTCCCTTTCCCTTTACAGCCTGATCCTGCGGAAAGCAACCCCCAGCCATCCTGGGCGGCACAGGGTCCTCGCAGCCGCTGCTTGGTGCTGGCCCAATTCAGGGGCTGATCCGTTCCTCCACTTACTGCTTCGCTTCCTCAGCAGAAAGCAGGAAGAGGAGGGCCAGGACGCCCCGAGTTCCTATCCTCTAGGGCTCGCTTGCTCCTTTCTCCTCTGCCTCCCACACACTTTGTCCTCCGTGTAACAGAGAAACAAGGAAGCCACAGGAGAATCGCTTCCTACTTCCCCGCCGTGAAGCCCACACACCGTGTTTGATGGTGCCTTCTTCTTCCCGTTGACAAAAATGACATTACTTTCTTCCCACATGGGCTTTGAAATCACTCTTCCAGGGCTGCGCTGGTAAGTGCTTAACAACCGGCTCCGCAGGGGAAAAGACCTCTGACGGGTGGAGATCGTTGATTTCCTCAGTGTAAACGTGGATGATTTTAAGCTACCGACGAGACAGCATTAAATGCAGAGTTGGAAGAGACACACAGATGGGCGTCCATTTATATTATCAAGTATTCCCACTGCACAGACAGCGGACAGATACAACCTCGAGAGAGTGGCAGTCAATAAAATGGACTAAAATGGGAATAGATGAGTCTTCAGTATTCACTGCTCTGTGTTTAGTATTAACCTATTTAACTGTAAGTTTCCATCGCGAAGTTGTTAACTGGCTGGGCTCACCGCTCTGCTCTGAGATTCTGTGAGTCTAGCAGCTGCTGCTCCTGCCAGGCAGCACCCACCCTTGCCGTCCTCCACGCACCAGCCTGGCTTCTGCAGAGGAACTCTCATCCCTTGTCGCTCGTTTCTACCTCCTCCTGGACCCCCAGGGCACGGGACCCTGATGCTCCTCTGGCTTCCACAATAAGGATCCCATTCCTCCGCTCTGCCCTTCCTGCGGGAGTTACGGCTTTGGAAGCTTCGCCCTCTGCCCTCTCTCAGGGCACCCGCAGCTTTCCTGTCATCTTCTCTGCATGGATGACCCTCACTGTCTGTCGCCAGCTCAGTCCTGAATGTCTGCCTGGAGCAGGAGCACACTGTGTATGGTGACATTAATGAACAGGCAAAAGAATGGGTCCCCAAAGCAGTTCCTCCTCTCCATTCTAAATGCCCATTTATCCAGAAGGCTTTTTTTTTTTTTTTTGTGGAAAGACACACATTCTAACAACTGCATACAATGCTTCAGGAAGGTTACTGGCGCTGGGCATGGTGGTGCATGCCTGTACTCCCAGAAATCTGGGAGGTCGAAGCAGGAGGATCTCAAATTCAAGCCCATCCCAGGCAACTTAGCCATTTAGCAAGACCTTGTCTCAAAAAGGGCTGGGGATGCAGCTCAAGGTGAAGGTGCTAGGTTCAATCACCCATATGGGGTGGGGTAGGGTGGGAGACAAAACAAAACAAAGACGTCTACTGGAATGATTCAGGGAGGAGGCTTGGACCAGGTTGGTGACAGTGGTGATGGGCAGAAAATGAATTAGTCCTGGACATGAAGTCTACAGACACAAGCCCTGGCTGGACATGGAGGGCAGGGAGATTGTGGGAGACAATTTGAGCAACTTCCCTTGAATGCACAATTGCTGCAACATTAGTGAAATGGAGTCTTATTCCCATATACTGATGGGTACACAGTGCACTATGCCATTCCCTTCTCCCTTCAGTTGGCTGTAAGGGATGCAAATCAGGTCAGCTAGGGTACTGGTATGTAATCTTTTAGGCCAACTGACAGTTTCCTGTGTCCTCGCACAGTGCTCTCTGTAAAAGATTGCAGGATGGCAGAGCCACTCAGCTCCAGGAATGTCGTCTGGACCTCAGGAATGTCATCTGGGTCCAAACCTCAAAGTAGGAGGCTGTGACTCCCCAGGACACAAAAATGTACATATCAGAAACTGAAGCAAGAGCCTCCTAAATTCACTCATATGCTATCCCAGTCACGTTATGCAGACGGGCCCTTCTGCATATCTCCTTGCATGTCGCAAAGATGCTTCTCTCCCCACCTGGCTGACCAGCACGTTACTCACATAGTTCCCACCATCCTCACTGGCACGCATCCTCGGGACACCCCCTTCTTCACAGGATAATAAATTCTGGGAGAGGCCTAGGAGCAGGGCCTTTGTCCACACATCCTCACTTGGATCGGGCTTAGGACCCCTTGGCTGCCCTTAACTTGGACTGTGTCTTGGGGTCTTTACTCTCTCCGTGGGTTGCATTGG
This sequence comes from Dolichotis patagonum, assembly GCA_004027295.1. Classification (NCBI taxonomy): domain Eukaryota; kingdom Metazoa; phylum Chordata; class Mammalia; order Rodentia; family Caviidae; genus Dolichotis; species Dolichotis patagonum. Next base: position 112,396 of record PVJX010002868.1, on the reverse strand, counting down.
AGGGTAGATTGGAATTAACTTGCTGGGATTCCAATAACGTCTCAGTGGGATTGTAAATAAAACTTTCTGGATTGTGAGGAAGACTGGAAAGGGGATTATAATACTTAGATTGCAACATTCAATATTAGGGTTACAATAGAGATGATACATGGGTGCTGCTGCTGCTGGAAACCGGGGCTTAGAACTGTTTATCCTCACGCTTCTGACTCCACGTGTGGGCTTTTTGCTCCTACCACCAATTCTCCTGCTGTCCAGGCACCCCTGGGAGTTCTCAGGTCCTGTACTTCAATTCTGACATCGTCTACGAGATCACGCAGATCGGATCACACGGGGGCAGGGCTCAGTCCCACAGAGCTGCCCCTATGTCAGACAAGAGTTGCAAGCTGTGTGTCCCCCGAGGTTCTGTCTAATCAACTATAAGTCAGCGGCTCCTGTCTCTCCCTCCATCTCTCCCTCCCATCTTTCCTCCGTCATTCAGCCGATCATAGATGGAAAACAGGCATTTGAAATTCCAAGGATGTCCCAAAAAGCAAACTTGAATTTGCCACATGCCTGCCGTAGGTACATCCCACAGTCACCTCCTGAGTCCGCAAATCCGCACTCTCCCAAGCACGCTGTCTGAGCCCTGCTTCCCCTACGTCGTCTTGTTCTTGTGGAGTCTCCTTTGTGTGACAGGCAGGCGGGCCCACAGTGGTTGTCTGTGCTGAGTACTGTGGCTTTTTCTCCCGTCATCAGTACTGGCTCTGGGTTAGGTTCTGTAAGTAGTCTGGAGACGGTTTAGTGTGCGGAAGGTGTGCGGAGGTTATGAGCCGCTACTCTGCCCTCTCCTGGAAGGGACGTGGGCCTCTGGGGGCTGTGGGATCCACCAGGGCAGGAGAGGCCCTGAAATAAGTCCCCCGGGACACCAAGGGGCAACCTTCATTTACTAGCATAGCGCACAGGTCTCAGGAAAACACTTCACCTGCAGCATATGAACCACTTTATTAGAAGCAATAGAGGTGCCAGGCAAAAGAGGTGCAGAGGGCAGGGTGTGGGGTGGAGGTTGGGGGGCTTCTGTGCCCTCTGCGGAAGTGCCATCCTACTGGTGCCTCAGTGTGCTCCCTGCCCGGAAGCTCTCCCAATCCTGTCGTTGAGGGGTTTGGGTCGGCTCCATGCCACAGGCGTGATGGATTATAGCACTGCCACTGGCGATCAGCTCCATCTCCAGCTCTCCCCTCCCAAAGGCGGACCTGAAAGTTCTAAGCCAACTCTGGTTACCAGTCCCCATCTTGATGCTTTCTAGTCCCTTGTCCCCACCCCCACCCCATACGCTCAGGGACGGCTAAAGGGTCTCATTAAGAAAAACACAAACCATCACCTCACACCTGTCAGTCAGGAAACGCCGAGGTGTTGTGTCGAGACTTCTTCTGCTGTCACATCACTGGCTGTCTTGGGGAAGCAGGTCTGAGGGGGTAGGGAGTGGCCCTGGTCTGCAGGTGCTGCTGGCCTCCTGGCGATGAGGGAGCAGGGACTGGGCCCAGCACAGATGGAGGCCTGCGGTGGAGACAGAGCTGCCAGCTGCTGGCATAGCAGCAATAGCAGCATCACGTAGGGGAAGACAGAAGCTGTTCAATACCGTGTGTGCATTTCAGAGTAAATCCGAAGCTCCTCAGTATTCTCTTACATGACGCCCTCCTCCCTTTCTCGGGGTTATGTGCCAAGCTTGCACCCTCTCTGGGTCCTGAAGGTGGGCGCTGCTGCTGTTAGGCTGCTTTAGCTAAATACTAGTCAGGGGAGTTGATAAACGGCTGAGATTCATTTCCCCCCAGTTCTAGGGGCCAAAGTCCACAACCAAGGCATTAGCGGACTCGGTGTCCACTGAGGGCCTGCTTTCTGGTTTAGTGACCGTGCCTCGCCTGGCAGAGGGAGAGAGCTCTCTGGGGTCTCTTTGATAAGGGCACTGGTCCCATCTGTGAGGGCACCACCTTCCCAACCTAATCACTTCATAGACTTCACTTCTTCATTGCAGCACACTGAGCCTTAGGTGTCTGCACCCCAAAACGGGGAGGGCGGATGACACACCAGCATTATACCCTGGCAGCGCCTCTCCTGTCTGTTCCTTGGGGTCCTTTGCTTGCCTCTGCCACAGCCATTACACTGTGTCACTGCCCACAGGGTCCATAGTGTCTATGCCATGAGACTTGCCTGACTCCTCTCTCCTGGGAGCTGAGGACAAGAACGTCTTTGTCATGTTCTGTTGTGTTTCCCCACTGCTTACCCAGTGGCTGCTCACAGTGGCCATTCAGTGCCAGAAGATGACTTAGGGGACAAGCTTGTGGGGACCCAGAAAGTGTGAATGTGACCCCTGTTGGTGTTGGAAGCGTCTGGTCACCAAGTCCTGGCCAGCGATGCTGGACACCATGTAATCTGGGAGGACTTTGAGAGGGTGCCAGGGACCTGTGTCCATTTCTACCTTCAGTGCTATCCTCACTTTTTCCAGCCATGTTTCAAACAGGTCTCAAAGCCTGACTACTGTATAAAGCTTTCCCCAGACCCACCTGGGCCGAACACCTAGCTGCCGCGCCTGCCAGGATTAGCTTTGTACTAAGCACCTGTCGATGGCTTGGCTATGCGTGATCGCATACTGACCTGCCTCTGCCTGGAGGTGCCAGGGTGCCTATCTGGCAGGACTCTGGGACTTAGGGCTGGCACAGCGCTGCCCAGAGAAACTCCAGGATCCCTCCAGGGAGTTAAGAGCAGTGACAATAAAGAATACTCATCGCTGAATTACAATCTGGGACGGTGGTGGATGCCAAGGACAGCAGATTGTGCCAGGCTCTTGGAACCAGGTATTGGTTAGTCAAACCAAGCAGGAAATAGCTGTACTGGTTCTTTATTAAGCTGCATTCCTCACCCAACCTCCAGGTGCCTGCAGGTTACCTGGAGAGGACAATGGCCCGGAGGCTGAGAGCTCCAGGTACCTGGCCTGGCCTGTTCCTCCATCCTAAGCCCCAGCAGGGTAATTCTAGACTCTTCTCCCTGGGACAGACTCTGTGCCTTACGTGCAGAGCGGTGGAGTTTTGGTTTAGCTTTGTTTTTCCTGGTACTAGGACTTGAACCCAGGTTCTTTGCACTAAGCTATATCTCCAGCCCTTTTTTTATTTTATATTTTGAGATGGAGTCTCACTATGTCACTAAGTTACCCAGGATGGGCCCATTGGGTTTTGGGTTTGATGAAGGTAGAACACTCTAAAAGCTTATCCTGGGAAGGCCCATGACCACTGTATTTTATAAGCTAGGGTGACCTCAGAGGATCTGGAATATAATCCTGGAGAAAACCAGTTAACTGGATGTGGGTATACATGTGCGTGCACGTGTATGCGTTGGAGCAGGTGTATGTGCGAGTGTGCATGCATGCATCAGTGTGTCAGCAGGGGGTGGGGCATCTCCTCCCTAGAGTCCTCTCCCAAGCTGAAGTCCACCCTGGACCAGGCATGCATGAGTCCCAGCCTTTTTCAGAGCTGACAGACAACCGCAGAAGTGATCCCCAAGTCAAATGGAACACGTGACCTTGTTTCGGTTCCCGTTTCGAGGCGGAAGTCATCATGCCATTGCCCCTGGAATGCGCTCCTGCCCCCATGGCCTCTCTTGTCTGAACAGGAGGTGCCTGCACATTTCCTTGCTGTCCACGATGCACCGCCTGCTGCTGCAGTGGGGGAAATTACAGCCGAGACATTCTCGGTCTGCACTACACAGTGTCACGTCCCAGAACAAAATGGTGAGGACAGATGACAGTCATCGTGTTTGCAGTACAACATCAGACATCACAGTTAGGCAGTGTATTAATCTGGGTTCTCTGAAGAAAAAAACCCCAGCAGGTGATACACACACACACACACACTCTCTCTCTCTCTCTCTCTCTCTTCTACTTATATCCTGATAAAACCATTAAGTTGAAAATATCAAGTCAAAATTGCATTTGATACATCCAACCTCCCCAGATCGCAGCCTCGCCCAGCCTGTCTTCCATAGCCCCAGAACATACTCGTCAGTCTGCAGAAGAGCAAGCCCAGCCACACAAAGCCTGCCCTCAGTGAACGACACAGGTGGTTTAGTGAAGTCTGTGCCCGCGAAAGGCGCACAATGAAAACACACTGGGCCTGAAAGAGTCATCAGTGTCTGGCTGGGGGCTGCTCAGCACGGTGAAAAGCTGCTAGCCTGGGAAAAGATCAAAATTAAAACTTTACAGTATAGTTTCCACTGAATCGGAACTGCTTTTGTATCATGGTGAAACTGAGAAATCGTAAGTCAAATCATAAGCCAGGGACTGCCATGGAGAGGACAGAGAAAGAGAAGGAGGGGATGGGGGGAGACGAGGAGAAGAGAGGAAGGGAAGGGAGAGGAGAGGAGAGCAGAGGAGAAGGGAGGAGAGGAGAGGAGAGGAGAGGAGAGGGGAGCAGAGGAGAGGAGAGGAGAAGGGAGGAGAGGAGAGCAGAGGAGAAGAGAAGAGAGGAGAGGACAAGGGAGAAAGGGCAGGCAGAGGAGTGGTTATAAAGTGTTTGCTCACACCATTATGGAGCTCTCATAATCTTCCATCCACAAGCTAGAGACTCAGGAAAGCCAGCATAGAATTCAAGACCTGAGACCCGGGAGCACCCTAGGCAAGAGAAGGTCCATGTCCCTCAGGCAGAGAGGGGCACCCTCCCTTCTCCACACCTGTGCTCTCCTCAGGTTTGCAATAGACAGCTAATGCCCACTTACACTGGTGAGCGTAATCTTCACTGTTTACCAACCCAAATGCTCATCTCTCCCAGGAACACCCTCCCAGGCCCACCCAGAAATAGCATGAAATCAGCTACATGGGCATCCCCTAGCCCAGTCCTGTCGGCTTTACCCCCTTGTTATTGTGTAAAGATGTCCCCCAAAAGCCTCACGCACTCTTAGGTGGGGCTTTGGGGAGTGACTGGTGTCAGGCCTGACCAGAGAGAGACCTTTCTGCTGCCCACTACAAACAATAGGCATTTAGGCTGCCTGGAGAACAAGAATTCAGGGCCATAAAGAAATCCAGGATGGGACCTGCAGTCTTCCTGACATCAGCTCTACCTACACACTTCTGCGGATGTACTTACAGCTCTGACTTCAAACGTTCCATCCCAATTCTTTGGGACTGCAACGCCCAACTCCAAACCCTATATACACGTAGCCTCCCCTCCAGGCAGCTGCCGACGTCCCTCCAATTGCAGCCTGTATATAAGTGGAGTGAAATCTAGTCTTTCCCATAGCTCGTCTCTGGGCGTTTCCTTATGTGCAGTTTTTTAGATATTTAACAGTGTGTTAGTCATGGGTGAATTAGTCCACAGATAAGTTTAGAGGTAAATGTGATGCTGAGAGGTGAATCCTAATCAGAAGAGGTGCGTCCCTGGGGGCGTGGCCTAAAAGGGTTTATCTCCTTTGCCTTCCCTTGACCTCTGCTTCCTGTCATGAGAAGGAACTGCCAAGAGCAATTCTCCTCTGCCTGCTGCCCTGCCTTGGAGCCAGCCAACTGTCTTAGTTACTTTCTTGTTGCTGGGACAAAATACTCAACAGCCACAAGTTAAAGGAAGGAGATTTATTTTGGCTCACAGTTTGTAGAGGTTTCAGTCCATGGTCATTCGGCTGGCTCTCACACAAGGTGACATGGCAGTCAGGAAACAGTAAACCATCAAGAGAGGAGGGAATATATATATATATATATATTCTTCCAGGCCACCCCCACAGTGACTCATCTCTTCCCTCCAGGTTTCACATCCCAACACCACACTCAGCTATAAAGCCATCAGTGGACACCCATGATTTAGTACCACAGGCCCTGTGATCCAATCACCTCCCAAAAGCCCCACTTATGAGCACAAGAGGCTTTGGGGGGAACACCTAGATATAAACCATAACACTAATCATGGACTGAAACCTCCACAAACTGTGAGCCAAAATAACCCTTTCCTCCTTTATACTGTGGGTGTCAGGTGTTCTTAGCAATGAGAAAGGAACAAACACACCCCTCAAAGTAGCTGAAATCAGGATTAGACAGTGTGTGGAATAAATGTCACACTGTCATAGGACAAACTAGTAGACAGTGTAAACTTGGTAGTAAACTTTCTGGCGTTCCTAAAGCAGATGGCAGCCCGGCCGGCCCCTGTGTCAGCGCTAGCAGCGGGTCTCATCCTGACGCCCAGAGTCAGCTCTGCTGTAACAAAGCAGGCTGAGCAAGTATAATTTGGATGACACGCAAGCGGCGCCTTAGAGAAAATAAAGAAGAACATGTGTTCTGTGTCTTTCCTATTTTAGTAACATTCTTGGCAACATGTTTATGCATTCTGTAAAAAGGACTTAAGTAGGAATTGTGGAAAACACGTTTGTATACCTAGGAAGACCGAAATAATCAAAGCAGTTATCCAAGGCCCCCAAAGGCCTCTGCACTGAATCATAACAGCTTCAGACATGCAGTAATAAATCTGTAGTTGAGTCTTTCTGGAGGAAATGTGAACTACAAATCAGTTGGCCTCAGATAATTCATTTATCTAATTTATCCTTTGGATTTATAAAGTGATCCAATTAATTTAAAAATGCAAAAATTGGCACTGGCTGAGCTGGATGGGTTTTCATGGAGAATATTCCATTCCTGGAACCAGTGACTCACCTTTCATTTCTGTGCATCAGCGCCTTGACCCAAGGGATCTCTAGCCCTCAAGGTCAAGGGATTAACCCCTTTGGCACTTTAGAGAGAATTCATCACCTGTATGCAGCTGGTGACAGATTCCCACCCCCCAGCGCCCCCAAGGGAGAGCCCATCCGGCTGACAGGTCTGGTGTGGGATACACACATTTTCTTACCAAAAGCTGACTGACCTGAGAGAGTTTCCAGGGCCTTTACTGGGGATATCAGGCCCTGGACCTCCCAAGCTAGCTGCGCTGGAGCTCAGGACCCCTCCAAGAGTGTTCTACTCACTCTGCCACATTACAGCTTGGGCTGTAGGCATCCTTCTTGATTTTCCAGGCTGTTGAAATGATCAATAAAATCAATGCATAGGGAGGGAAGAGGAGACACACTTGCCAATGGATCCATCCCTTTTTTTCAAATACCCCAAGGTATGGCGAACTGTGTCCAGTAATTTTGTCTTTGGGGGAAAGAAGGGAAATATAGCTAAAATCTTTTCTGGGAGACCTTTATGCATAAGCAAATGTCTTTTCTCATTTTATTTTATTTTTTAAAAAAATTTGTAGCACTGGCTCTCAAACTCAGCACGTGGAGTATGCTAAGCACACACTCTACCACTGCTCCATACTACCAGGTCTAAATCTCGTTTTTTAAAAAACAGTACTATTCCTTCTTTTCAACCGAGGAAAAAATATGAGCAGTGTTTTCTGTGAAACTAAGATCAGCCACAGAGTGTATTTATACGAATTATTTGGATTAAGTTTTGGCCAGCAGGGATGCTTGGGAAGTTCACGCATCTGAGACCCAGATTTGCAGCATCTGCTTACGTTTGAAGTTTAATCAGAAAATCAGAGAATGTCCCGTCTGTCCCCTTCCTCTACGCAGCTAGCAAGCGTGCAGCAGACATAACTGTGAAAGGCAGCTAGGAGACCTGCAGGACAGATTCTCTCTAGGGAGCACTGGAGAGACCCAAGGCCACGTGAAGAGCACACACCCAGAAATATCATCTGGAAAATTAGCCCACATCATAAACACACAGTAATTAATGGCATATAAAGCCCATTGAAGGTGACTGCACCAACGATAAACATCACATCAACCCAAATTCTGATTTTCTGATTTGATTAACACAAGGAAAAGGTAGTCAGCATCTGAGACCAGATAAGTAATTTCAGCACAGAAATGGAAACCATTAGAAAGAATCAAATGGAATTACTAGAAACACAACACAAGATAGTAACCAAGAGGGAAGGTGCTTTTAACAGGGGTATAAATATGACCGATAGAGCTGAGTAAAGAAATCAGTAAACTTGGAGATAGGAATGGAAAATGTAAAAAGTGAAATGCAAGGAGGAAAAAAAATTCAAAACAGGTGCAGATCGCTCAAGAGCTGTACGGCAGTATCAGAAATAGCGGTCTAACATAAGCATCATAGGAGTTGCAGAAGGAGAAGGAGAAAATGAGCAAATATTTGAGAAAAAATGCTGAGTATTTTCCAAAATTAGTGACAGACACAAAATCACATACTAAAGAATACCAGTGAACAACAGTATAAATTCAGAGCCAAATAAACACACCTAGACATATCATATACAACTTTCTACAAATTAATGAAAAGGGAAAACACTGAAGGTAGAGAAAATACACATATTATTCACAAAGGAACAATCATAAGAATTACAGTATAAGAGATTTTGGTCAGAAACCATACAAGCAGAAAGACAGTGGATTAACATTTTTTAAATGCTGAATGAAAAAAATGGCTAGTAATCCAAAATTCTATACCTATTTAGAATATTCTACGTGCAGGCCTATGATCCCAGATACTAAGGAGGCTGAAGCAGGAGGATCACTTAAGGCCATGTGAGGTTGGCTTGGACAACATAGCAAGACCTTGTTTACTCAAATCCATAGAAGACCGAAAAAGAGGTAAGAAGTACAAAATGCAAGTGCAGCAAACAGAAAAGAGCTAGTAAACTGGTAAATTTTAATCCAACTGTATTAATAATCATTTAAAATAAGAATGGTTTAAACACATAATTAAACGACTGAGACCAAATGAAAAGGAATGCTTCAAATATATGCTGTTTACAATAAACTCACTTTAAATACAAAGATGCACATAGATTAAAAGGATGCATAAAAATGTTCCAGTTGCGTATTCCTTTTCTAAAATGCTTCAGATAGAGGTATTTGGATTTTGAATTCCTTTTTTTTTTTCTTCAGATTTTGGAATATTTGCATACACACAGTGCTGTATCCTGGAGATAGGAGTCAAGTTCAAACAGGAAATTCACTCATGTCTCATACATTCCTTACATGCACAGCCTGAAGGTAATTTTATGCAATAGTTTTTAACAATTCTGCATGTTAAAGAGTTTGTGTACATTTGACACAAATGTTAGGCATGGACTTTTCTACTCAAAAAGTTTCAGATTTTGGAGCATTGCGGATTTCAGATTAGGGGGAGCCAACGTGTGCCATGAAAACAGGAGTGGAAAGAAAAGCCTGAGTAGCTACCTTAGGTTTAAAGTAAACTGCAGAACAAGGATGATTATCAGGACAAAGACATTGCTTAGTGATAAGGAGGTCGGCTCCCTAAGAAGACAGGACAATCCTACGTGATGGTATCTAACAACAGGGACTTTAAAATGCACAATGTGAAACTGATAGATTTGGTGGAGAAAGAGATGCTTCCACGATTACAGCTGGAGAGTTCGATACTTCTCTTCCACAAACAACAGAACCAGCGGGCAGAAAAATCAATGAAGTATAAAGGACCCAGCAATGCTGTCAGACGAGCCGGTCTAATGACAGGGATGGACCATTCCACTCAACAGCCAGCCTTCCCGGTGTACGTGGAGCCTTCGCTGAGCACAGGCCCCGTGTAGTGCCAGCGTAAAGGCTGTACTCCACACACCAGGGAATTCTGGTCTGACTTGCACCGAGTAAGTCTTTGTAGTTCAACGAAAGCTCCCGACCTCCTCCCTTCCGTCTCCCCTGGCCCTCCAAGCCCACCGATATCTTATAAACTGGCCCACATGGAATCATTCATGTGGCTACACTCCTTGTTTATTCATCCATTCAGTAGGCATTAACTAAGCACCTACTTGGTTGCATGTGTATCACTATGGCCAGTGCTGACGGGGACACAGAGTGACAGATGGCCCTTCCTGGGCTACCTTGAAATGGAGCCTTTTGAGGACTAAGCCAGGCAGTAGCCTGGGAACTAGTGAATGGTACAGAAGCCTAAGTTATTGGGAATCAGGGGAAGGGAATTTAAAAAACAAAACAATAGAGGGATCACTCCCTTAATAAATAATCGCATGCCAGAATATCAAAGCTCACAAGCAAGGTGGCCTGTTTGTGGCTCAACACAAAGGCTCAGAGTTGGTGAGGTCTGAGAGGTCACCCCTCCCAGCCCAAGAACCAACCAGACCCTAAAGGTCGGCCACATTAGACTTCTGCAACAGGCATTTATTTTCTCCTAATTCTGGAGGCTAGCAGTTAGGAATAAAAGCATTGGTGATCCTCCGAGCAGGCAGATGGCCAGCTGCTTGCCGAGCGTCCTGGATTAGGGCCCACCTTAGCGATTCTACTGTACATTAATGCTCCTTTTACGGCCCTATCTCCAAATCCAGTTACACATGGACGTAATGGGGGGTAGGAATACAACATACAAACTTGAAGGGACACAATTCAGCCTGACAGTTTGGAAGCCAAGCGCCCTAATGGGAGACATCATAAGAAGAAGAGAGCTCTTTCCATCTACTAGGGCCAGTGCTCAGATGTCCACTAGATGCATTCTACGCAGGCCACATTGCTAGAACCCCCTTGTCAGGACCCTGGATGACTTAGGCTATCTAGCTTTAGTCACTTCTAGGAAAACTAGCTCCCTACCTGGCCACACAGAATCTAGTGTCCAACCCTGTCTCCTCTGTCAGTTCCTGGAGTGCTGAGTATTCCAGCACCACTGGTGGGCGGTGCCCTAGAAGACAGGACAACTGGAGGTTGAGGCTCCTGGGGGCTCAAGGACGCCCTAACTCAGCATCCCTGCAGGTGTCCAACCTCTGCCTCCTGCTCTGGCCACAGTGGGAGTCAAGCAGCTGACCTGGGGAGCACCTGACCTTCACTGAGGAGATCGTTGATGGAGTGTTTGGGGTGAGTCATAATGAACACAACCTGACCATTCCCCTCTGTCTCCTCCTTGGTAAGAAAAATGGAGAAACTCAATGGAAAGGCTTCTGTTTCAGAAAGTTCGGGTTTATTTTATCTAAAGGACTCCCCAGTGATCTGCTTCTAGCTTTCTTTGTGTCAGTAGCAAACTCTACATCTTCCTAAATTCCATACCAGAGTTCTCATCCCCATGGGGAATCTTTCAGGAACAACATGTTTTTCTTTGGAGAGCAGCTGCAAGTGAAGCTTCTGTGTTCTGCACTGTAATAGCAAGTGTCAAATGAGGTGCCTGGCAGGGAGGAGCACGCGGGTGACAAGGCCTCCAGCCCCCTGCAACACGGGGTGCCTCAGGAGAGGTTCCTAAACAAGCCCTGGAAGCACAGTCCACAACCAGACTGCATGTAATAATCTTCTGGGCATCACAAACACATCTCCCTTTTATTTCCATGCTAACAAGGATAATTTCCCAGTGGAGAATGTAGGAAGGAAGTTGGACAGTGCATGAAAAGCAAATATCCACCACTGCCCAAACACTGGTGCATTACCCCAAACACATGCATTCAGTGTCCATCGCTTCTGCTATTTGAGTCTTTTTAAAATGCTTGCACACTGAAGACTATTTTCATCTATCAAGGAATAAATAAATATACACCTCACTCGGGAGATAAATAGGAGCCACTGGAAGTTCCAGGGGTTGGGTGGGAAGGGGTGCTGTGCCCTCCTCCTCCTCCTGCCAAGCACACCTGGAGACAGGAAGCTGGGGGCACATCTGCATGGTCCTCGGAAGCTTTCCAAGCACACTGGATGATGACACAATGCAGGAAAGCCCGTTAGGATTAATACCCAGATGATTGCTGCTTGGTAATCAAGAGTATGCAGAGCCGCATGCGAAGCGTTCCTGCCCTAGGATGCTGCATGTTGTAGAGTTCTAGATATGGGCAGCTGCAGGGTGTAGAGCCTTTCAGGCCCAGGTCCAGCACTCTAGAGGGATGACCCTGCCCCCTCAGCTTGTTCTCCTTGGATGGGAGGGGCTGACCCCTGACCTGGCGAGCCATCCCACACTGCACAGCTCTGGGAGTTTACACGCTTGCACCTTCCTCCTTCTTTCAAACTTTCACATACACTTCTGGTTTGTTCTCCGTGGAGTGACGCGGAATCATTCACTTCCTGCTTCTGTCAGACATCCTTTGTAGAGGCCTCTCCTGCTTACCTGCCATGTCTCTGAGCCACGCATCTGTCTCCCTTTCCCTCTGTCTCTCCCACACAAGATTCTTCGCTGGGCATCCTGGCTGTCCTCCCTCCTTTCAAGTTTCTCTAGAAAGTTAGGGACTTGTATGTGGGGTGCCCTTCACTTCTACCCACGTTCCACCAGCTGGAACTCATTTGGGTGCCACATGTAGGTAGCGTGTGTGCTGAGTGGGGAGAGGTGGGAGTCTTGCTCCTTGTTGAGCTTGGTTTCCAATGAATGGACTTTTGGGAAGTGCCTGGACCAGGAGGGCTCTGGCCTCATCAGTGGGCTCATCCATTGATGAATTCATAGCTCCATGGGCTTCCCGGGAAGTGGGCCCTATTGAATAAGGTGAGCCCCAGGGCAGCTCTTTCTGTGTTTCCTGGATGCTAGAAGGTGGATAGCTGTGTTTGGCCACGCTCTTCTGCCATGATTTTTTTTGCCTTGATGTAGGTCTAAAGCATTGGAGCCAGCCAACCTTGCACTGGAACCTCTGAAACTGTGACCCCAAATAAATCTTTCTTTCTTTACGTTTTTCTCAGCTATTTTGTCACAACAGTGAAAACCTAACATCCTAGGGGAGCTCGGGGAGCACATTCTAGGGATCCCTGCTTCCCAACCAAAGGCAGGCTGCTTTTACAGACTACATTTGGGAGGTGCTGAAAAGATTCTTTTGGTACTGTGCTTAGGGTTATGTTCTGAACCTCAACTAAAATATTAACCTTAAAACAAGGTGGGACTTTTCACTTTCAGATCCAGAAAAAGAATATGAAACCCCGTTGCATTAGTTAGCTATTGCTGCATAACAAGTTACCCCCCCCCACTGAAATCTGACTGGCTTAAAATAATAACAAACATTACTTCACAGTTTCAGTGGACCAGGGTTTGGGGGCAGCCAGGCTGGGCAGTTTGGCCTAGGATCCTCGTGAGGCTTCAGTCAATGCATCAGCTGGGCCACCGTCTTCTGCTGGCTTGACTGGGACTAGAGAAGCTAATCCCAAGAAATTTCATTCACACAGCCGCTGAGTTAGTGCTAGGGTGCCTGAGTCATGCGAATAAGCCATTAATGAAAGAACAGGCTCGCAGGAGGAGAAGTTAACTTTATTTCTCACAGCTCTTCTCTGCAAGAGGATTCCTTTTGTTCCAAAGAGCTCCCTGTTAAGCCTGAAGAGTGGGAAATGAGTGTGCTTGAGAACAAAGGGACAGTTGTACTGTGAGAAAGCACTATCCATCCCAGGCTGCATCTCCTCCTCGCCGTTCCACTTCCAAATATTTAATAGGCTGGTCCGAGGCAGCACCAACCACCAAGAACACAAGGCTCCCAAGCGCAAAGGGGGTGTGAGATCAGAAGACCCACAAGACACTGGGGAGCACTGGACCTTCCCGCACATAGAATCAGCTGGCATCCAAGTGGATTTTGGGAAGCTCTTCAAGGTGAAAGGGACCCCGTGGTGACATACCACATACACACTGCAAACGTGTCGTGGCTGTCAGGGTCTGTCCACCCGAGAAACCCCACACACCTTCTCCCTGAGCCAAAGCTCAGCACTGACTTCCCTCGCCTGAACCAAGGCGAGGGGAGAGGCTCGGTGCCCACATGCAGCGGGGCGAGCCGCACGAGCAGGTGGTTGTCCCAGCGGGCGACCATGATCACTCTTCCGCTGGACCCAAACTTGGGGCTCCAGTTTCTAGAACAACAGCAGCCCATGGCTGTGGGCATTTCATCCTTGCCTACCGCTGGCCAGTGAGCCATTCTTCCAAAAGCCCTGATCAGCACTTTTTTCTTCTCTCCTACAAGTTTATTCCCACCCACACACGAACCTGCTCTTGTGTGTCCGCTCTAAGGAACAAATACAACTGCTGCCCACACAAGCCCTCCAGCTATTGCATTTCTTCTACTCTCATTCACACGCAATCTCCTGAAAATTGGTTTTAGCTGGCACAGCAACAGGCTTGGGCCTCCTCTACCCGACTTCCGCCCCCCACATTCCACACAAAGGACTCTTGTCAACATCAACAGTGACTTGTGGGAGCCGGGTGCTTGCGGCCACTCCTGTTCTTAGCTGAGCTGATCCCTTCCTAGACAACTGATTAATCCTCTTTCCCTTCTTACCTTGCTCTGGGCTGCTTCTTTCCTGACTCCTTTCCCACAGGTCTTTTCTCTGGACCCCTCATCGGAATAGCTGGGATCAGTCCCAGGAGCTCTCTCTTCCTTTTCCGGATCCTGAACTCCTATCCCATCTAAACAGCGCTGATTCCCGACTTTACAGCCTGATCTACTTGGAATTTCCATTTAGATGCTTAATGGGAAAATTAAAGATGAGCTCCTTTCTATGGGTTTTGCCCTCAGCCCCCATTTCTGTAACGGATACCCCCACTTACCTGGGTACTTCCCTAAGAGAAGGCAATCAACCCGATCAATTTGGCTGAGAGGAAAAAAAACTGCCCCCGGGCTTTTTCAATAAGGGTAGACTCTATAAAGTTGTATAATACTAAAAACTAGAAAAAAAGAAGAAGAATAAATAAAAGTAGCAGTCCTTAGGATACATGAAATCAAATTACAGTGTATGACATTGCACTAAATCTGATTCCAGCTGTATAAATTCCCAGGGACAGGGGCTTGTGCAAAGTAACAAACAGAAAGTGTTTTGAAAAAGTAAAAAGATATTACATAACCGAGACACGATTCTGAGATTCCAAATAGACGTCTCTGCCTGGTTTCTCCATATTCTGTGTTTATGGTTCATTGTAGACACTGCACCCATAACCTGGTTTTCAATAAAAGTGCGCAGATTAGATGAATCAGATGCTAAAGCATAACTTCTAGGAAATTTTGTATTTTTACCATGTAGTACCATGTACATGAAAAAAAAATTTTGTTATCTTCTATCTTCCAAAAATGAACAATAAAAAAATTGGGGGAGGAACCTCAAAAAGTTGCAATTGCCCAACCAACCCAAAAAACTTCACGCTCTGCCTTTAACGCCACAAAGCAGGATGTTCTCTGTGAGCAGAAATAACATTTGCACGCAGAGCCAAAGCATGTTCGAAACCTTTTATTAAACAGGCAATGCATTGTGCAAAGGTTGAGGACACAGACGCTGAGTGGAAAAGTTTAAAAATTACTTTTGGAAACAGTCTATGGATTGATGAACCCTGCCACGTTCCTTCCTCTCCTCCTCAAGAGTGGCTTTCTTCAGGAAACCTGATTGTCGTCATATAGCTGCTCTAGGAAATGCATCCCTGTTTTATCACAAATGTCGTGCCTAGCAGTAAACACCGAAGGAGAAGACAGGCAAGACAGTGGTCAGGCGCAGGCTGGTCTTCAGCGGAAGCGCAAATGTGGACGCTCCTGGGATGGCTTCCGTTTTGGTCTTTTGGGGAGTCTGATTTATAAATCCACATTTCATTTCCATTTTCGGTAGTGTCTGGGGCTTCTTTCTCAGGGAGTTCTAACAGGCTTGCATTCATGCCCCCGGGATGAGAACTCTTTCCTGGATTTTTTTCGGTGTGGTTTTTGTTGGGGCCCCTCTGGTCCAGGGTTATGGCTATTTGTTCTCTCCGCTTCGCTTGGTTTCTTCCTCTTCCTGAGTTTGTCATAACTGGGTGATAAAATCAATCTTAAGTTGCACAGTCTGTTTGCCATGATTTATTGGCAGTTTTTAACTAAGTGGCCTGTCAAGGGAGTGCACATTCTTCATCAGCGTGCTGCCAGCCTACTTTATGATCTGGGGCATGTCGCTCCAAGCTTGAGATTTCTTCCTGGCGAGTTCCATCCAGGAGGGCTGCTCTGCACTGGCATAACTGGCTCTCTTCAGTTGATGCAACTCCTTCTCCGTCATCGCCGCAGCCTGAGCTGCTGCAGGGAGACAAGCAGAAACAGGAGACAGGAGTGTGGATGTTCACGGCAGCTTCCTGCATTTCCCTAAATATGGGCTGGGGTCTTAACTGGTTTCCCCAACAGAGAAACTTCAGTAGTATAGAAATGTGTCATGAACAGTCAGGCAGATAATGTGTAATTTATGTGGCAAAAAGGGTTAGGAGCAGCTTAAACAGTTCTGGCAGTGCCCAGAGTAAGAAATAAAGCGGAACTGCAGGCATGCTGGGAGTAGGTCATACAACAAGTGAATGAACTTAAAATCACTCCAATGTCCACTTAAAATGGATAGAAAGGTGAATTCCTTGTTGCATACCTTTTTCCCCAATGAGAAATAAATAAAATTCAAGAAAGACAAGGGCTGGGGAGTAGCTTGTTAGAAGAGTAGATGGGTAGATGCTTGAGCCCCTGAGTTCAGTCCCCAGTAACAAAAACAAAACAAGAAAGGGCTGGGGATGGAGCATGGCAGGTCTGAGACTTGGTTCAATTTCGAGCACGTTACAAAAAAAATACTGATATATCCAACAAGAAATGAACCTCAAAAATACTGTGCTCAGCTAACGGAGTTAGATATAAGAGAACAGATATTTTGTGATTTCATTTATAAGAAATGTTCCCTAAATGCAAATCTATAGAGACAGAAAGTGTTTCAGGGGCTGTCTGGAGCTAGAGGGAAGATGGGGGATTGATGTCAAGTGGCTGTGAGGTTTCTTTTAAGTGTGAGGGGAACATCCTACGCTTAGGGAGTACACTCTGTAGATAAGACATGCAGCCGGAACACATCTTCATGGAATTACACACTTACTCTGGTGGGCTTTATGGCTTGTGAATTATGTCTTGATAAACACTGCGAGAAAAACTCCACGTGGCAAGTAATTCAACAAAACAACAGCAAACAAACCAAACAACAACAAAAGAACCAGGTGTGGTGTTGCACACCTGTAATCCTAGCACTTGGGAGGCCAAGGCAGGAGAACTACGATGAGTTTGAGGCCAGCCTGGTCTACATAACGAGTTCAAGGCCAGCCTGTACTACATAGTGAGACCCTGTCCCAAAAAACAAAGCAAACAAATAAATAAACAAAAACAAGACTGCGGGAACCACCCGGGACCAGGAGTCCGCAGTGCTGGGGAGCACAGGCCGTCTCATACCCAGGTTCTGATGGGACAGAGAGATCCCTCTCTGCAGCCCCTCCTTGAGGCTCAGCTTGGTGCCCTGCTTCTGGGTCACCATGGGTTTAGCAGGGGTCATCAGGAAAGATTTGCTGCGGACAAAGTCAACCTGTTTCATGGGCTCCTGTGGAACACAAGAAAGACACACACCGTCAGCCACAGAGACTTGGAGGGGGACAAACACAAGGCAGGTGCAGGAGTCACAAGAGGCCTCTCCCAAGGTGCACCTTGCTGGCGGTGCTTCCTGGGTGAGCTCTGGTGCGGCCCCTCCCTGACATCCAGCAGCAGAATGCTGGCGCTCTGACCAGTGCCCAGCCTATCCCAGCCCATAATGTATCGTGGCTTCCCTGTCCCCCGAATGTGGTCTTCACCCCAGATGCTGGATAGCAGTGATTCCATGGGCCAGTCAAAATAAATCGGGTTTGGAAATGGTTTCATGACTTTTTCGACACTTGGCATGACCACGCATGCTCCGCATGGGTTAATGCTTCCTTTGCAAATCCCCCAGCCTGCGCGCCAGTCTTGGGGTGTGGGTGCAAAGGGAGGGAACCAGGGCAGGCTTGGGCTTTCCTGACAGGGCTGAAACATGCTTATGGATTCATCACCTTATCACCACGGCTACTGAGGGGACACCAAAGCTGGAGATCAGCTTGCTTCTAGCACTGTGCGTTGGTGAAAGCTATTTACAGTGCAGAAGGCAGAAAGGAACCCCAGGCTTCTGCCATGCATCCCCAGGAAGGACGAGGAGCCCAGCAGGGGCGCACACGGGGCTCCCCAATCACCACACAGTGAGCTGGGAGGGAGCTGCAGACACGGTTGCTATGTGTCTGAGTGGGAAGTTATTTTAACCTCATCCCACTTTTCCAGATGCTGACTGCGTTGCCTAGGAGGCAAGGAGCAGAGTGCGGTCTCTGCCGCCTAAGCGATTCTGGCTTCTGTGCGTCCCTAACCAGCCCAGCACATGCAAAGAGCAGGCAGACGGCCCCCACCATGGAACCCATCATTCAGCACCAAATTGCTTTTGTTTCACTGAGCTCAGCCACCCCTCACAGCTGCCACAGGTGCTGGTGTCTGAGCTGCCCATGGGGGACACGCGATCATCACACCAGTCCCAGCCCTGGTCAGCTTCCCACCCCCACTTCCCCCCGAACCCAGCAACAGAAAGGCTCCGCTCTTAGCACCTGGGCTCTGTCGGGCGCCTTGGCCTGCTTCCCTGTTTCCGACTTCAGGGTCCGTGTTCCGGGCTTGTCTTCCTGGCTCGGAGGCTGGTCGGGGGCCCCTCGCCGCTTCTGGCGGGCCATGGTGATCCAGGGTGGTGTGGGCTGCCCGTCAGGGGCTGGATCTGTGGCTGCCTCAGGCGGACCCTTCTCTGTGGGTAAAGGCACGAGATTATGCAAGTCAGCCTCGCTCCTGCAGCTCACTCTTTGTTCCTCCCAAACACAGAATACGACACTACTTTGGCTCACGGTGGCAGAGCCCAGGGACAGGCAGTCTGGGGGGCCATTGCTTTTCTTTTCTTTTTTGGGGGGTGGTGGTGGGTACCAGAGATCAAACTCATGACTTTGCACTTGCCAGGCAGCGGTACTGCTGAGCTATATCCCCTACCCCGACCACTGCTTTTAAGACTTTGCTTTCTTTCTGAAGATGCATCAAAGGGATTGACTATGCGCCTCTAGTCTGAACCACAAAATATGAAACGCAACGGCCTATCTAAAGTCAACATGGATTTTTAAAGCTAACTTCCTCCCAGGGAGCCCTTTCTGGGAGAAGCTAAAAATACACACACAAATAAGTAACAATTCTATAATAGGAGCCTGTCATTTGGGACCAGCACACACTTCCCAATTTCTGATTTGCTCAGATGCTGAAGACATACCATTGTCACCTTGTCACCTAACAAGGGCAAGCACGACCTTCTCTCTGTAAAGCATGGCACCATTTACAACCTCATTTTATGTTTTAGTCCTCATCCAGAGAACCTAGTAACTTCCTGGCCCAAGAAGGTGCCTGGTGGCTGTGTTTAACGTAGTCTGTATTTCTCATCTCTTGCTCTGTCCAGGAGAATTTTATAACGTCCTCATAGCCTCAGTCATTTTTCCTTAAAAAGCAAACTTTTTCTTCTTGTCGTTTGATCATTTCTTTACATTCTGACCAGTCACACCCTCTGAACATAATCACTTTAGCCAAGAATATATTCTGAGCAACTGTGTCAAGGCTAAGCATACAGGGGAGGAAACGTCCATCCCAGTTTTATTTCTCCCTGGGGCCTGGCGCATGCTGGGCAAGTGTGTGCTCTACCACTGAGCTACTGCCCATCCCTGGCCCTGGTTTTCCACCATTCAGCACAACAGTCACCGCTGAGTGCTGAGGCAGCTCCAGCACCTGACACTGTGCATGAGAAACTCCATTCCACTTGAGCCGCGAGAAACACTTTAAACATCGGCAGAGAGGGATCCAGGGGGCCCCTGGACCAGGCCCCAGGCTGACATCTCGGGGGACTGAGGCAATCACACTCTTCCAGCTCTCAGGGGAAATGCAATCCTGTAAACAATGCGAGGAGCTGGAGCTCAGTAAAAAGGTTTCCTCTAGCAAGAGTGAGTGGACTGTGCGTGCGCATGCATGCGCGTGTTCCTGGGTGCCCATGTTCACACGCACACCCACAGAAGTAAGCCCTGTAGCACCACTGGGCACAGCCAGTGTACGATAAGGTGACCCCAAACAGGAGTGTCACCACCCACTGGACCAGGCTGACAGCCAAGAGCTTTCACAGCCATTTCTTTGCTTTTTCAGTCCTGCGTGTCTTCCCACAGTGTCAGCCTTTCCTTGTGGTCTGCATCTGTTTCTTTCTCACCTTCTCCCTTGTCAGGAATGCAGATGGGTGAAAGGGTCCCTGGTTCCCCCAGACTCTTTCCCAGGGACATTCTCTGGGGCCAGTCTCATGGGTAGGGAGAAGCAGGAGATGTCTACGGGGGTCCAGACGCCAAGAGGGATGGAGGAAACTGCCACTGTTTCCTACCATGGTTTGCAGAGGCCTGAGATCCCACCAGGAGCCTCAGCACAAGTGACCCAAGAAAGGGGTGAGGGGCTGGACATTTTCCACGGTGCTGAGCTTCAGAGAAGTAAGCTTCACCCCTCCCCTGGGGTGCAGGGCTGGATCTGGGCGACGAGTCATTCTGCTCTGCGGTAGCAGGCCTCGATGGCTTGTGTGCGTGTGTGTGGTGATGGTACTGGACACTGAATCCAGGGCCTTTCCACCGACCTACATCCGCAGTCCTATTTTACTGTGAGACAGGGTCTCACTAAGTTGCTAAGTTGCTCAGTTGCTCAGGCTGGGCTCGAAGTTGCCAGCCTCCTCCCTCAGCCTCCCAGACAGCTAGGATCACAGACATTGTGCCACCATGCCTGCCTCTAGTGACTGCTTTGATTTGCTCCCCTTCCTCTCACTCTTGACACCCACATTTGGGGCAGGCATCTTGGGGGACCATGCTGCACATGACCTGTGGAGAGCTGGAGAAGAGAACGAAGACACAGGCAAATAAAGGAGGCTTCCAGGGCCCAAGTCCTTGCAAAGGGACAGCTACAAAGCATAAACCTTCTAAGTGAAGGCGGCTTAATCTCCTGGGCATTGGCTAACGGCAGCGGAGGTCTCAGCTTCGCTTCCCCAAATGACAAGGGGTTTAAGCTGCTAAATGAGCCTCAGTTTACAACCATCAGGCCAGGAGCGTTTCTCAGGCCAGGGAGCAGTAATTCCATGTCCCCTTGCCACCCTGGAAGGAAAAGCAGCAAGCGGGTCTCCTGGGCACAGACACGAAAGCCACTTCCCTCCCGAAAGCAAACGCTGCAGACCCGGGAACCTGCACAGTCACAAAACGCAAAGTGCTTTTGATCAGAGAAAACGACTACTTGTATTATTTAGCTCTTTAAGGAGGAGGTTTCTTCCTCTTCCTTGACACCCTCCCCTACTCAAGGATTTATTTTGCAGGCTATAAAGTGTAGGTATTCATTTCCAAGAGACCCTGTCTTTGGGCTTGTGTTCAATGGGCTGTGATAACCAGGAAGGCTTCCTCCCTGGGCGAGGGGAACAGAGCAGCTAATGAGCAGTGCTGGGCCCTCGGGGGCTGGGTTTTAGGCCTCGGGCTAGCCATGTGTTCTGGGGCAAAATGAAGACGGCCTAAGAAGCGCAGTTTTAGTGCAAAATGAGGAAAACAGCAGTATCTGTGCTTCCTGGTGCAACTACAAAGATCCCACGAGACAGCCCGCCACCTCCACTTGCCAGCCTGGACTGGGCAGACTCCATCCACGAGTCACCCTGTGGTCGTCACCTCCCAGAGTTCTTGTGGGACAATCGTCAGCGAGCACTCAGCGCAGTGCCTGGCACCCTCGACTCCGGCCACTGTTATTTCGTGGGTGCTGGTGCTGTGAGTTTTCCCACTTGAGGAAGGATGTGGACACTGGTCAAGTCCTACGCCAGACATGGGGGACCATGCTATGAGGTGAGCCCCTGTCTCCTGCTCTGATAAGAAAACCCAGAGGTGCTGGGTTGTACTCCAGCCACTTGGCTCCTGAAATCTTGTAAGGGTCCCACTATGACAGACAGCCACGTTAAACAGAAATTAATACACAATCAGAGAGGGACTGGGCACTCAGGGAAGTCAGCAGAAAAAAATAAAGGCATCAGAATTGTGGGTGGACGGGCATCTGAAGAAGGCCAGACCCAAGATAAAGACACAGGGGCCAGGCCTACGTGCCTCCAGAAGGGATAAACGATAACTTGAGATTATACTGTACTTAATAACACCTGGACCACTTAAATCCAGATAGGCATCAGATGCCCAGGTGTGTAGCTGACCCAGACCCATCCCTTCCCAAAAATGTCTCTATTTTAGAAGCCACAGATGAGCCAAGGTTAATAATGGTGTCGGCCCTTGCTATAGGCCTCCCTTCCCTACTGGATCAGGATTAGCTAAGCGGCTACACTTGTAATCTGATCAATGACGATAGTCTGACCCACGTTGTACCCACACTGTGACTTTGCTGTGTAAATGACCCCTGACTAAGGGTCCTGGTGGTCACCCACTCGGGAGCCCTCCTGTCTCTCAGGAGCTATCTCTCAATAAGCCTTCCTTGGTTCTTCCTTGGAATTCATTCTTCCACTTTGGGAGACATGAGCTTGGCCTATCTGGCATCTAGCAGGTCGTGATTTATAGTTCTCCTCCATCACTGGCAGAATGCATCTTCCTGCTGTGTGTATGCTGATCTGCCTATAATGCCACAGAGGCAGTGGCCTCATCTTGTCATTTCTGCATCCACTGTGCCCAGCAGGGACCAACAGGGTCTCAAGAAGGCTGCCCTGCACAGGCCTGCTGCACTGTGGGAAAGCCTGGCCCATGGTCCCCCGTGTGCCTTGAGCTCTGTCTGTGGCACAGAGCTCTGTCCCTCTGTGCAGACACTGCACGTTACAGGGACTCTGCATGCTGTGGGCTGACGCAGGACACAAGCACAAGACAGCAGCAGTTTTCATCCCTGTTCCCAGAGGTCCCGACCATGCTGCACTCTCGATTCCCCCGCACACCCTGAATACCCCCGGGGAAAGAATCCTCAAAGTCTCCAGAGCCACGTGACTGAGGTATCTGTACTTGGAAAGACCTACAATGAACCATTCCCCAAATCCTCAACATGAAACCACTCCTGCATGGCAGAGATGCATTTCACCACTCCACTCTCACTCACTGATGACTGGTCTTTTCTTTCCCCTTTATTCTTTTGGTACCTATTAAAATGCAGCTTTAAGGAACTGTTTTATTTAGAAGGACTCCTGCAGTGACCACCCGAGGGTGCTGGGTAAAACCCAAAAGGAAGACCTCCCCCCACTGGACACCTGGGATGGAGCTGGATGTGGGAGCTCTAAGGACACTATCTTCTGAGTGGGAGGCAGTGAGCCTCACCACGTGAGCTCCTGTGATCCTTGCCCTCGGTCTGAGAAGATGAAGCAGATGCTCTGCCCTAAGGTAACACATAGCGGGACAGCAGGAGGCTTGCACCTCTGGAACATTTGGGATACTCTGTCCTTCGTGAAACAGCACTTTTTAAGAATCTTTTTCCTTTCATAAAATTTCTTTCTTGTTAATAAAAGTATACACATGCATGGTGCAAATTTAGATAACAGAGAAGACTATAAAAACAGATGCCAGGCATGGTGGTGGACATATAATCCCAGCATTATGGGAGGCTGAGGTAGGAGGATCCATGCTTAAGTACCACCTGGGCAACTTAGTGAGACCATATCTTTAAAAAAAAAAAAAAGCTACACCAGACGGGAGGTATAGCCCAGTGTGAAGGCCCCTGTGTTCAATTCCCAGTACTGATTTACAAAAAATATATAAATAAATAAAGAAAAAAATTTTCTGTTAGTTAACAACCCAAAGGGTTCATCCCTTTGGGATTTGGTTCATCCTCCAAGACCGATATTCAGACTGTGGCATGGGTATTGCTGGCTACTGTTAGCCAGATCTACTGTGAGAATCGGAAGCAAATGGCAGAGATGAATCATTTGAAAAACCTGCAGCTTAGTCATAGAGGAAACACCTGCAAAACTGGGACTGTAGGAAGACTGGTTGCTGAAAGGATTAGCATTTAAAAGAAGGCAAGTACTTTGCATCAGGAAAATGGAGAGGTGGTTTGAAGGCAGTCAGAAATCAGCAAGACCCTACTCCTCACAGACTCAAAGGTGCAGAGATTCATTTGAGAAGACAGTCTCTGAGCCCTCTGCTCCAGAAGGGCCACATAGGGAATTGGTTCCCCAGGATTCGTTTCACCATTCTCATCCATCTAGGCACTTGAGGAGGCTGCTGCAGCCATGTTCCAAGGGGACCAAGCTACTGCTCCAGCCAGCAGCAGACCACATTGCCATCCACATGGTGCTCATTTTTCAGGCATGCAGAATGCAAGAGTTATGGGGTTATGGAGGCATCAACACAGATTTCAAAAGTCCTGGGAAGCCAGAAAAAAAATGCATGATAGAGTCATAGCCCCTACCAGGAGCCCATGAGTAAGCAGTATGTGAAGCTGTGAGAGAGAAGCTGAAGGTGCAGTGGAGACCCCAAGAAGCTGAAGACGCCAGGAACGTGGCACATGTGAGGAGAACAATTGCGGCAGTGCAGCTAGCCCAAGAGAGAGGCTATGAAGGTCACAGAAATGGGGCTGCCCAAGCCCTTTGAGAATCACATCATACCACAGTCTGCCACAGGGGCTGAACATGCAGGGACAGGAGGTTTTTGTTGTTGTTGTTTTGGTTTTTTTTTCCCCCTGCTGTGTTTTCCTCTTGCTTTGGTCTAATTCATCCATTCTCTTACCCCTCCCATTTGGAGTGGAAGTGTTTACCCTTTGCCATTGTCTGCTGGAGGGCCTATTTTTTTTTTTTTTACAGGAACTCACAGCTAAGAGTTTGCCTTGAATTTGAGAGAAAACTTTGGACTTGGACTTCGTTTCCCTACCATAAACATTTAGAAGTCAGATTTCTAGGTCACCAGGTAAGTGTACTTTTAACTTTATAAAAGAGCTGTTGAGTTGTTTTCCAAAGTGACTGTACCATTTGGCATTCTCACTTGACCTATGGAAAGAGATGCACTGTAGTAGAGAGTTTCATTCATGCTGCATCCTCCTAAATACATGTTATGATCAATAGTTTTTGCTTTGGTCATTTTTATAGTAGTTGTGTATTTCATAGTTTTGCGCTTCCCTAATAGCTAATGATATAGAACTTCTTTTCACAGGTTTACCTGCTATCTGTAAAATATCATCTCTGGTAAAATACCTGTTTACTTTTTTTCCCCCATTTCCTAATTGGTTTGTTTGAATTTTTAGTCTTGAGAGTTTTGATAATACTTTATGTATTCTATGTACTATTCTGTACTGCATAGGTTGTCAGCATGTATTTTTGTGCAGTGTGTAGTTTGACTTCCCAAACTATTAATGACGTCCTCTACAAAGTCAAAGTTTTTAACGTTAGTAAAGTCTAATTTATCAGATTTTTTTTACAGATAATGTTTTAACGGCAAATCTAAGAACTCTTTGCCCAGCCCTACTTCCCAAAGATTTCCTCGGTTAGTTTCATGGTTTTATTTTACATTTAAGTCCACATCTCCTTTTGAGTTAAATTTTGTATATGATGTAAGACTTACATCAAAGTTCGTATTTCTGCCTGTAAATGTTTCTATGTTCTAGAACTATTTTCTTGTGATGTACACTTTGATAATATTTTATTAAGGATTTCTGCATCTTAACAATGGGGATATGGTCTATATTTTCCTGTGTTGTGTTTAATTCTGGTATCATAATCACACTAGCCTCATAGAATGACATGGGAAGTATTTGTTTCTGCTTATGTAGTTTTCACATAAGATTCTGTGTAACTGGTGTTATCTCTCCGTTAAATGTTTGGCAGAAATCACCAGTTAAACAATGTGAGGGTTTTTTTCTCCTGGGAGATTTTAAAATAAAGATTTGAATTCTTTAATGGATTTAGGCTATTTAGATCATTTATTTCTCCTTTGTAAGTTTGCTAGTTTGTTTCTCAAGAAGTGGACGTTTTTTCTCATTTGTCAAATTTATGTGCAGAGAATTATTCATACTGTGTCCTCACTGTCATTTTAATGTCTAGAGGTCAGTAGTAATATTCCTTGAGGTATTTTGGTATTTTATTGGGTTTGTGGTCAGCTTGGCTACAGATTTGCCAATTTTATTGGCTGTTTCAAAGAACCATTTTGAGATTTATTATTTTCTATTATTTTGTTATTTTTATCTTCATTAACGTTTGCTCCTTACAATTATCATTCCATCTTGCTTCGGGTTCAGCTCACTCTTCTCTCCCTAGTTCCTTCAAGCAGAAGCTCAGATCATTGCTTTGAAACCTTTCTTCAAAAGCTGTAATTTGCATAAGTGCGACTCCACCTGCATTCCACAAATTCAGATATATTTTTATTTTAATTCATTGTTCTAATTTCCCTTTAGAGTTCCCCTTTGACTCATGAATTATTTAGTGTTACAGTGTTTAATTCCAGATACATTAGAGAATCTTTCAGGTATCTTTCTAGATATTTTTCGGATATGTTACTGAATTCTTTAATGTGTAGTGGACAGAGAATAAACTTTTTCAGTTCTTTTACATTTAATAAGAACTCAGAATATGAGCTGTCCTTGTGAATGTTCTGTGCCTGGTGGAATTCCTATAAATACCAACTAGTACAAGTTGCTGAAGTTATATTGTTTAAGACTATATTCTTCCCAACTTTCTGTCTGCTCCTTTTCTTAACTACTGAGAGAGGAACATGAAAGTCTGTATATCACCATGGGTGACTCTTTTTTAACTGTATAGTTCTTGTTTCATCTATTTTAAAGCTCTATCATTAGATGCATTCATATTTGGGATTGTTTTGTATTTTTGGCAAACCCACCATTATCAATTCACCAGTATTACTAGGAAATAAACCAGTTTATACCTAATTACTGTCCTTTTTCTTGAAGTCTTCTTTGTTTGATACTAATACAGCCAGCCTCGCTCACTTTTCTAGTTCTAACATTTCTATTTTTAAAAACAGCTCCTATTTCTTTGCAGAGAATTTCTAACTTTCATTTCAAGAGGGCTCACTCCTAGTTCTTGGAACATGTTTTAATAGTTGCTTTAAAGTCTTTGCCTAGAAGTTTCAATATTTGCAATATCTCAGGGTGGGCTTCTATTGAGTTCCTTTTTCACTGTGAACTTTGCAGGTTTTGTTTTTCTGTAGCTTACCTACAATGGCAGACCAGCAAGTGTGGACCACGTCTAGAAAGAGGTCTTCGCTGTGCTGAGCAGCACGTACATGGTCCTGAGCTTGCAGAGTCCAGGCTGAGACAGTCATGACATAGTCAAGAAAACGCCATAAGGACACAGGGGAAATTCCTGGGCTCTGAATCTGTTACTCATCGAATGCATGACTTACGTTTTCTAAGACAATCAGGGCCTTAAGCCTGGTTTTTACTAAAACCTATGACTCTTTGTTTGAGCCGCACTAAAAGTAGAACAAAGCTTTGCTCTTTGTTTTCTGAAACTCTGGGTCAAATAAATCCTTTTCAGCTCTGCACACAGGCATGTTAGCCTTCAGGGATTATGTGTCTAAATGTTGGCAAAACAAGGTTATCAGCCATGAATTTACTCAGCCTATCTCATGGACCCATCAAGATAGAGACACCAAGATAAAAGATCTACAGGAACATTCAGCTACCCACAGAATCTCCAGAGCCTTGCATGACTGGGGCTGCCCTTGAAGGCATGAGGATTCCACCCATGATCCCTAACGGGAACCAAACCACCCACCCTTGACCGGCAAGATTCAGCCTGAACTACAGTCAGCCCTGACTGACCAGATCCAGCCTGCGCGAAAACCCGTAAAACTGTTCTCCCGCCTTTTGTGGGTGGGTCACTCTGATCTTTATGGGAGTCAAGCTGGAGGCCTTTCTTTAGCTTCTCTTAATCTTCTAATGAAAGCTTTTGCCTGTAAATTCATGCCGTTGCTTTATATTTAATTTCTGTTATCACTAAAGCAGGGACCATGCTATCGGGTGACAGCTTGGCCCTGTAGAGCAGAGCCTCTTTTGGCAAATCAGGTCCTGTGCTCATTACAAAAGCCACTGCATCTTTCCTTCCCCTGTGAAGTGTTCTCCGTTTCTACAGGAAGGGAATGTACAGTGTGGCAGAGAGCATAGGGGGTCAGGGGGGAGGAAAGGGAAGAGAAAGGTGGAGGGGAACGGGGGGGGCAGGGAGAGGCAAGCAGGAGCCCCAGGACCAAAGTTGCCAAGGCAGAGCTGTGCACCCATGAGGAACACTTCCATAATCTAAGTTTATAACGCCTGCCCTGAATGGGCGTGGAGATGGTGGCCCATCTGGGAGCTCTGGGCAAAGTCCTGCCGCCACAAGATAATAAACAGCAGTAATTAGGTCTTCTTGGAAAACAGATGGGCATTGTTATTAAAACTTTTATTATCTCTATGTTTTATAGGAATTGGATTGCCTCCAGCCACGAGAAAGATGAAGGTAGAAGTAGTAAGAATGAATTAACCATGAGTGCATTTTTGTCTAGAGAAGGTGCAGGGGGCTGGTTCACAGAAGAAGCCTAACATCCGGGACCCTGACATTCCACTCTGGTCTGCACAAAGCAGACCCCAGCCCCCCAGAGTCTGGAGTGGGCCCAGGACACACCCACAATATGTCTTAAATACAACCCCTAGGGAGAGCAGGTTCCTGATAGAACTTGGGTAATTCCCCTCCTCTCTTTGATCATGACAGAAGCCATTACCTGACAGTAACCCAGTAATCCATGAAAGTAACCCACCTAATTCCACTCTGGAATTCACCTGGCTGTTATTTCTGTGGCTTAGCGATCAGTAATATTCATCGATGGACAAGACAATTCCCTCCTGTTTAACGAAGCCCTTCAACATAAATACTGTATCACATTTCATAAGTCAAAGAAAAAAGAAAGCACAAGGTTGGCTACAGATGGTCCCAGGTGTTTTACAGTGAAGACAGCAGCCTCGAACCCTGGGCTGAGGGGCTCGTACACAAGGAAGGGGCCAGGTGTCGCCCTGGGAAGCTTCTTTTCCAGTTTGGACTCTGACCCTGGAGATCCCATTTCTATGTTCCATTCACTCTGCAAACCCTTGAGAGACATATTCAGTCCTGGGCCACGGAGATGGACAGTGCTCATGCCCAGGTTTCATGCGCTGAGAGCAACTCTCCTTGCTGTTTGAATGGTTTTCTGAATCACTCTACAGTTGCTTCAGTAACGTGCTTGACACCTGCAGAGTGGATCAGTGAGCAGGACTCGAACACCCGCACACCCTGAGTCCCTTGTTGTGGCATGAGCTAAGCCAAGGGTTCCAGGGACCAGGAAGGCCACACTGCTGATGCTTGGCACTTCCTGGTATTCTTGGTCACCTCAGAAACTCAAAGCACTTGAGACTGCATGTTTTGCACCTTCCTCGCTGGGAGGCAGCACGCCTCTAGTATCTTTGGACCTGTGTTCACAGGGTGTTGTTGATGCTAATTTTTCCTCTTGGGTGCATCTCTCTTTTAGGGTAAAGGACTCCCCTGAGACACCCACCAAGTCTGTTTCCTTTGCCCTGTGATGCAGCACTAAGTGAGCTCCTGGTCTTCCAGGGCCACTTAAAATAGCCAGAAATATTTACAAATAAAATGTGCCGTGGAAAACTTCTCTCTAGGACCCCTGTCACACACATACACGACTCAGGATATAAGACACTGTTTTCTGGCACCTGGATTTCCATAAATAAAGGAAACCAGGAATGAATGGGTCCTTACTTTGGCCACAGATCCCCATTCCGAAACGCTGGAGGTAACAAATGTCAGAGAAGGAGAAAAGCCTCCTAAGCTGTCCTGGCTCACCTTAAAGGACCGCCATTTGGAAATATTCCTCCATGCCGCTCCAGTCTCAACCTGATCTCCTTTTTTGGGACAGCAAATAAACACGGACCTTCAACCTTAGAAGGCTCCTTTGTACCAAGCCTTTGACTCCAGTCATTCACAGATCTTTCTGTGTGAGGCCTGGCCACATGAGCCTCGTGAGGACAAGGAATGAACTTCCTTGGGCGGGGAAGGTCGGAGGACTCTGTCTGATAGAGAAGTGAGATGTTTCATTTCTAGCCAGGAAGCAGCTTCTGCCCTGGGGGAACCAAGATGAGCACGCACATCCCAGGCTTAGCTGAGCAGCCCTCTTGTGTTTCGGGGAGTGCGCTGTGTAATTGCTTTTTACATTTCTCCCCTTTATGTCCTCACAGCTGACTTCTCAGCACTTACACACAATTATTATTGTTGTTGTTGATTTGTTTTTGTTTTGTTTTCCCCAAGTACGGGGACTGAACCTAGAGCCTTTGCACCAAGCCACACCTCTAGTCCCCTCCCTCCTTTCAGACAGGTCCTTGCTAAGTCACTCAATTGTCAAACCTAAGAACCTCCTGTCTCAGCCTCTTTCAGTGTTGGGGTTATAGCAGGTGCCACTGTTTCTAATTTTTAGCCGGAGTTGGTGTTTGTTTTCGCAATGCTGGGAATTGAACCCAGGGTCTTAGTCATGCTAGGCAAGGGCTCAAGCACTAGACCGTACCCGCGACCCCTAACTCTTAGAACACTGAGCCCTTCTTTCATTCCCTTTGCATCAAGAGTATTTATGTTCTCTGGGGACCTCCAGGAACAAATTCCCTTTGCACCGCCCATTCCCAACACCTCCAAAAGGCTCTTACCAGCTCCTCTGCGCCCTGGCTTCTTCTCCACTCTGCTGTCCTTCCTGGGCTCCGCAGGCAGGGTCGCTTTCTCAGGCTCCCCAGGGCTGGTGTCAGGCAGGTAGGCCAGGGTGAGGCTCTGTATCAGTGGCTTCCTGGGCAGGGGTGGCTTGGAGCTGGGCTGTTCTGGGGACCTCGTCTTTCCCTTACCCTGGCTGTTGGGGGACCTGGCACCTCGGAGCACGGGGGCTGTCCCAGTGTGATCCTGCTCATCTTTGGGCAGCAGGGCCAGCCCTCCCCTTTCTAGCCTGACCTCGGCGCTGTACCTCTTGAGGCCCTTAGCTTCCTGGGAGGGTCCCTCTCTGTACTTGAGGGACAGGGAGGTGGACCGCAGCTTGACAGGGAAGGGGTTTCTGTCCTCACATGGGGGTGGCTCCACAGCAGCCGGGCAGGGCTCTCTCGTGCCTGACGTGGTGGCCGCGAGGTCACCCGAGTCCTGAGACTCGAGCTCTGCTGGTTTCTGAGGGTCCGATTTCCTGGTCTGGGGGTTGGGGAGCATGTGGAGGTCACCGAGGGCCGCCTCGCTCCTCCAGGCCAGACCACTGCGTGCCAGGGGCAATCGGATTGCAGAGACAGTGGGGACAGCCGGGCCAGTGGGACCCGAAAGGCGAGGGCCTCCTGGGCGTGGTCGCGCCCTGCAGGAAGACACTGAGAACTTCTTCCCGCCCCGCAGCTCCCCGCCACCAGCGCCTCGCTCGTTTTTCCGTCCTGGAGTCCCCTTCTCGGGACCGCCCTTAGGTGACTCTGTGTGCTCAGCCTTGGGACACTCTGGGGGCACAGCCTCGGGGCACGCAGGGGGCACAGCCTCGGTGCCCAGGGCACGGGGACTGGGCTCCCACAGAGGTGGCTCTGTGATGGATGCTGGGGACACGCTGAGGTCCTCAGCCACTGTCATAGCCCTATGCTTCAGGCAGCTCTTGGGCCCAGGAGGACTCGGGGCAGGGACCACGGCTGGCTCTGTCCCGGCTGCCTTAGGGCTGGGCACTGCTAATGTGGGTTCTGCCTCCTGCTGGAGGCTTTGGTCTGGGCCGTCTGCATCACTGGGCGTCTCCAAGGTGGTGGCAGTGACAACCTCAGGAGGTGTTGTGTCGGGAGGTGCTATGTCCACCGCGGGGACGTTGGTAGGCAATGCACTTTCCACATCACCAGAAGCACAAACCATCTCCTCATCTCTGTCCTCTGCTAGGGGACACGGGCTTGCAGTGGCCAGCTCCTCCTCCTCCTGGATTTCAATGTCAGGAATGGGGTGCAGAGAGCCTTCTGGTAGAGATGGGGTCTCCGTGTAGGGCGCTGGGATTGCCACAGACTCAGTGACCTCTGGGGTGGCCGGGCGGCTTGAGGGGATGTCCCCGAGGGTACTGCTCTCCTCCACACTGGCACTGAGTGCTGGGCTGTGCTGCAGGCGGGCACGTCTGGCACGGGGTCCCCCAGGTGGCAGCAAGGTGACAGCTGCCCCAGGCTCAGGGTCTCTGTCCAGCGTCAAATCCTGTTGCCCGGAGCTGAGATTCTCCTCCATGCTGACTTCCAGCATTGGTTTCTCATCGGATTCCTCCTCCTCGGGGGTGCAGGTCAGGTCGCTCAGAGATTCAGACTGGGCCCGCTGGGAGAAAGGAAAGTAAGAGATCAGTACTGCAGCAGGTGTTAGGGAACCGAAGACTTCCTCAAGGCTCTCGGCTGGTGGTGGTGTGTCCCTAAGGCGGCACGGAGGACGGTCACACACAGCTTCATCTGTCCCTTAGCGGTCTGTTTGGATACTGGGCTTATGCATCGAGGGCCCTCAAGACAAAGGTCACCGACAGCTCGTGTGAGCCAGCCGCAAGATCTTGGCACAGTGAGGCCGAGGCAGCCGAGGATCTGCCAGGCTCTGCACTCTACACATCTGCTGTTGGATCTCTTTCATCCCAGTGAGGAAGCGACCTTCCTTCCCTTTTTGCACTTGGATAAGTAGGAGCTCAGAGGCTTCAAAGCCTGGGTCAAGAGGACCTAACTAATGGCCAGCAGGTGGCCCAGGTGACCAGCTAGGGGCTCTTCCTGTGACTCTGCTCCCTCTGAGTCAGTGGCCCAAGTCAGCCTGGTTCTCCTAAAGGACCGTTCACACCACTGCTAAGGTCGCCAACAGCTCACCGCGCCTTACAGAATAAAATCCAAACATCTCAGCTCAGTTGAAAGTCTTACATTCTCCAGGGTTGTGTTTTTCTCACTGTATTCAAATCAAATTGAGGCCCCAGTGGTGGTGGTGGGGGGAGAGGAGATGTCTATCTCTGAGACCCACGTCAGCCTGGAGACCTATACCCCAGCATCCCGGGGGTACAGGCACAATGCTCCCCGCTTCTGGCATCGCCAAGCTGGACAGAGGGCCAGCTGGTATGGCGAGACAAGGGTGCGACCCTTTGTGGACACTCTGCTTGTACTTATGCGCCTGGAACCACACACAGAGCACGGTTCTGGGCAGCAGCATTAACTGCCGAGGCCCCACAAAGCACAGGCTGTCCCCGTCCCTATGGCTCCTCCCTGCAGGAGCATGGGCAGAACTGAGGTCCCTGGCCCTCGTCAAGTCTCCACAGCACACAGCTCTGTCACGGAGCTGGACGCTGACAGATATGTGCACGGCCCCACCTGCACCTTCCTCTGGCTCTGCCGGCTGAGTTTGCAAAGCGCTTCCTATGAGTGCAGGGAAATTTGCTCTCTCCAGAAGCCCAGCTCACTGTCCCCAGCTGAAGCACCTAGCCTGTCCTGGGCACTTAACCAACACCCTATGGTCATGTCTCAAGGGGAGGAGAGGGTGGGGGACGCTAGTCTGTGAATGTCTCTCAGCAATGTCATTCCCTGTAGCAGCTGGACCCTCATCCTGCCCCCCATTTCCCCCAGGACTGAGGCATCTGAGGCCCCATCGGGCAGGGAAGAAGACAACCTATGTGGACCATTGACCCCCTAGCACCACAGGGCCAAAGTACCCCATGAACCAAGTGATCAGCTTTCAGAACCACAAGGTGCCAATTCTCCCAGGCAGCATGTCCCAACAAGCCTGGTCTTCATGCTACTAAGTAGGTTCTCATCCAAGTCAGGAGTCACTTTAGCGTTTCAGCTTCTTCCCTCATTCATTGCCTCATTCATTCCTTTGCTGCTTCACTCAGCCAGCCATTCAACAAACATTTACTACGTGCCAGCTCTGTGACTAGCACTGCTTTGAAGGCTGAAGCAGAGCTGGGGTCAAGGGCTCGAAGGGAGCAGGGAACACATGCATTTAGGAAGGTGACTCCTGCGTGCGTCAGGACCTGAAGGAAGAGGTCACTGTGCGCCTCCCTGGGGACAGGAACTCTGCACTAAATCCTCAAGGCTGAAAAGGGGCCAGCCAAGGGGAAGTGTCTAGGGGAAGGGAAGACGCGAACAAGTGCGGCGGGAGGCACCGAGCCCTCCGGTTACCGAGGACAGCCGCCTCATTTTACTCGACCGCTGGTTGCGTGGCTTCACCAGGAGCTTGTGCTTGGCTGCAGAGTTGTCCAGGCAGGAGGAGGACTCCGGGGGCTGGCTGAAGTCCGCCACGGGCGCTGGGCTGCTGTCTGAGGTCCGGGAGGAGATGGTGGCACTGTTCGTGTGGTCTGGGGACTGAGGCCGGGACGAGGGCACTAAGCAGACCTTCACAGAGCAGGGAGCAAACACAGCAAGTGTTAACTTCACGGCTCCATATGCACAGCCCTTCTGAGGTCCTGCACGGTCTCTGGGCTGTACCTGGGAAGGGACGTGTCCACCCTGGATTTCCACAGGGAACATTCCAGGCTACAACCAAAGAGGACATACCTGTGTCTGAGGTGCCACAGCAAAACAGCGTTTTGTAAAATTGCTAGGTACTCATAAAAAGAAAAAGAAATTCTTTTCCAAAAGGAAGCTAAATGGCCAGGAGTTAAAAGTACTGGGCTACACCCTGGAAACCTGCATCTCCTGAGACCCAGCAGAGAACATGCGATGGGGCTGCCCTAGCAGGAAGACGCTGTCCCCTCCCTTTCGTGGCTACTTTTTCCAGCACAACACACCAGTCCAACGTGCCAGGGCAGAAGCGCCTGCACTGTCTCTGGAGGCTGGCAGGTGGGCCTAGGGGCGGGAGTTCAGGGACTGGGCACCGGAGATGCCAAGTCCCACCCACACGCCATCTGGGTGGAGCTCTATTTGTTCACGCTAAGAAGCCTCTGCACCTTCCTGGAGAGATCTGGCTTGAAGTTGCCATGAGGCAAGTTATAGAAATGCTGCTGTTTACACCTCGGCAGGAGGAACTGAGGATCAGCGGAGAGCAAATGTGTTCTCCGGGGGGGAAGGAGCCACACGCAGGTTCCTGCCCACCAAACTTGACGAGCTCCTCCGTGGATCAGGGACTAAGGGTTTGCCTACAAAGTGAGGAGAGACAGAGAGAGAGAGACAGAGAGAGACAGAGAGACAGAGACAGAGAGACAGAGAGACAGAGACAGTGCAAAGTACGGGCACACTCAGCCCAGAGGAGGGGTGATGTGCACAGGGAGAATCTGGGCGGTCTGGGCTTTGGGGACCACTTTATGATCTTCAGATGAACCAACCAAGCCACCAACCCTTCCTGTTTGAGCACTGGTGCCCAGTACCGGCGTCACATTTTCACTCTGACTTAACATAACTCTGCTGACCACACAGTGACTTCGTAAGCCCCCCTGAAAACAGTCTCTTCAGAGAACAGGTGGCAAACTAAACAGCAGGGTCACCCTCTGACGGTGACCTCCAGGACCACAAGTGCATCTTTCCCGGCTTCTTCTCTATGACCCCACGGCCCTGAATAGCGCAGGTGATCCGCACTATAAACTGACGACACTTTTTTTTTGTAAAGAAAACAGTCTCCAACTCAGAGACCACGCCTGCAAAGGGACAACCCTGTTCTCATAAAGGTCCCTTCTACTGAATGGTGGAAACAGAAAGCTCGTTTTCTGTAAGGCGCCCAAATGAGGGAGAATGGGTTGGGGCAGATACCATCTACTTTAGCTCTCTCTTAGCCAGTTACTTATGGGCATAACGGCAGAAAACTACTTTCAAAAGACACCGCAGGCCTCCTGGCTTCAACAATGAGGCTGATGACTCAGGAAGCCATCAGACTGGGCAAGCGGCACCTTTCCTGGATAACCCGTCTCCAGGGGTCATAAGTGGGATGTGTGTATTTCAAAATCAAGTAGAATCTTCAATTTTTACCCCGGTCTAGAGGAATGTGTAGAGACCGACTAGGAGATAACTTTCTGTCTCACGGCCGAGACTCTTAAGAAGAGACCAGGTGAGGCGCTTTGCAGATGCGGAGTCCATAGCTGTGAACGTCAAGGGCCTCAGTTACCAATCCGTAAACTTTACACCCCTGCCCCTCCTCCGCCGGGGCTCCCTGCAGCTGCACTACCTGGGCTCAGGCCCACTGAGCTCTTCAGCCAGGAGACCTTGGCACGGAGCCTACATGCCTCAACCTCTGTCCCTTGCAAGCCCTGTGCCAATGTCACAGCTGATCTCCACCCCAGGGAACTCAACTCCTCCGGCCTCAGAGTTCTCACTTCTCACTTCAGTCCCTGTGGTCATTCTGAGAGTTCTCAGGGCCAGAAGAGACCAAGGTCACAACCGAGAAGAATCATGAGTTTTGCTTTTGATCAGAGATGTGACCACACAGGGTGGGGTGGGGTGGGGCCTTTCTGGCCCGAGACTCCATGAGAGGGCTGGCAGCACCCGGGGGGCACCCGTCCCTGTGCCGACTGCTCCCAGTCACCCAGTTCTTCCTGAAGTCTGCACTGGACAATTCTGGAAGCAGGGAACTGCAAACTCCGATGGGTAGAGAATGTGGCTCAAAGGCCCCTGGAGAGATGGCTTGGGGTTCAGGAGTTTTAAGGGTGCTCTTGGGTGGGAGCCACTTTCCGATATTTGTCCTCCGAAACAAAGGCTGGCATCAGCTGACTTGGTCTTGTTTAATCCTCCCTACACTGACTGAGGGCTCAGTTCCCAAGAGGTGACAAACCTGCTAAGACCCAATAGCTGGAAACTTAAGTCTGTGACCAGTTAGGCATAAAATCTTAACCACAATCACCAGCTAAGTCACATGGCAACAAATTTTCAAAGTATTTCCTGAAAAGCTTACTCTGTGAGGAAATACTACCCTGGCTATGTCATCAAATATTTGTTACTAAAGACACCCCCGCCCCCAATGATCTTAAGTTCCTTTGTCAAGCATATGGGCCCTGGGAAGGTGTCACACAAGATAAAATCACACAGCCCACAGTCTTATCCTCTTGGGACTCAGGGCGCCATTGTATTAAATATTAAATATCATGTGTTGTATAAGCACATTGTAAAAGGCTGCCTTCATTTTTTTCTCCCCATTGGCCAACTTGTGCAGAAAAGAATCTCTCTGGACACATAACACAAAGCGTGGATCTTCAGAACCGTGATGGCAAAGATTACACACATAATATGTATGTTTTTAGATTTTAAAGGCTCAGATTTTGGTGTCTTATGAAACTAGTAGGTTGTAAAAATTACTCAATAATGACAAAGCTTTAGAACTTAATACATAATACAGGCCCACCCCTTGGCCGCTGATGGAGTGGACATCATGCCGCCAGTGGCTTTGGAGTGGAGTTTACTTGTGAATTAAGGGATTAGCAACTACTTGCTCCTCTTTACTGCTGGTTCTCTGCAGGCAAAGAACTACAGGCAGAGAAAAGGCCAGGCCATGGGCATCAGAGGCCGATGGGCTGGGAAGAAGGAGAGTCAGTCCCTGCTAAGCAGGGAGGCAGCTCACACAGATCTCTCCCGCCGTGGCGCCCCAAACACACCAGGTCGCGTGTGCTCCCGAGAGAGGGAGGGTGAAGCTAGCTGCACGGGGTGTTTCCGTGTATTATGGGGTGCAGGGTCTGTCCAATGGGGGCTAGACCCAGGCCCTACCACCATCTTGGGAGCTCACACCTAGGAGTGATGGGGACTTTGAGGTGCCCAAGTTCTTGAATATCATTCCCCGGGGCACAGAATCTGCCATCCCACAACGTCACTGAGAGCAGCTTTTCTGCCAGGCCAGAGTGGAAAGTGTCTGTGGCTGCACAGAGCAGGGCTGGGGCTATAAAATGAGGACTCCGGGCTTTATTTGCTTCCCAGTGTCGAGAGAGCTTAAGTAATTCCAATCGGATCTGCATACAGCAGGACTTCTCTACGTGCGGAGAAGGACCATCTGCTCTGTCATTATGTGTGAGGACATTGCGTGGGTGTTGAGTGTCCACAATAAAATAACATTTTAAAAAGAATGGCAGCAAATAAAATTAAATTAAATTAAAAAAAATAAAAAGGGCGGCACTGTCAGGAAGTACAGCGTCGATGCAGGATGGGGGAGCTCGCTCCGTGGGTTTCCCCTCCTGATTCTATGGGCAGGGAGGTATCTGGGGTCAGCTCCTCCGCCTTGCTGAGGTCATAAACCCCTCTTCCTGCTTGACAAACTCTTCCTGCTGCCCTATGTACCAGTCTCGCACCCGACCCAATCCCACAGGTTCTGCCGGCCAGCGACTTGGCCATGGGGCTTAGGTGAAGCAGTGTATGTTTACTGTCCCTTCTTCCCCCAGCCAGGGCAGACACAAAGGCATCAGTCTCTTTTTAAATGGGATTCCAGTTTGGGTCATCTGTTCTATGTCAGTCCTACCATCACCACAAAAATGTCACCCAACCCGTGTATCTCTAATTCAGACCCGAATTTCTGCTCCAAGCATGAGAACAAACATAGCTCAGAGGCCAGCTGGAGGCTCTGGTGACATGGGCCACCAAGCCTTGCACAACCTTTCTCACCCATGGGACATTTTAGGGGATGGGTAGCACACAGGGACCCCCAAGCTCCGGCTGCTGGCAGTGGCAGCTGAGAATGGGAACATTCGGTGGCACACACCGCACTTGCCTTTATGGTCGTGCCCGCGCCCACATCGTGCAGCAGAGATATCTCGGGCGGGCTCCGGGGCAGCCCGTCGTCCTCGGAGCTCATGCCGGTGTCCTCGGCCCGCTTGATGGGCAGCCCCCCTGGAGGCGGTGGTCCCACCTTCACGTGACATTGTATTTTTAACTAGATGGGCACAAAGAACATCTGCTCTGAGGGTTTCCATCGATGGCATCTATCAACAAACCTCCCTGCCCTCGTTCATTCATTCAGGAAGTATCTCCAGCCCCCTCGTAGTGGGTGGAGGGCAGAAACGAAAGCACGGCCACCACCAGCTCGCTCGGTGTCACCACTCTGCATCCATCTAAGCTGACACTCAGTGCGAGGCAAGCTCCAGAGCAGCTTCGGTGGCATCTTGGGAGAGCTGTGCTGTGCCTTCAACTCTACTTTCAACATGTCCAGAGACCAGGCAGAAATCATTTACAAACTGCTGGATGGAGAGTGACACACACACCGCGTGACACCGTCCCGGACACACTTACCTGCAGGGCTTTAATCCGGTCGCACACGTTTTCTTGGGAAAACACCCGCACGGGCCGAGCAGGGTCCTGTCCCGCCTCAGGAATGAAAATGCTGTCATGCGACAGGGCCCGGTTGCCCAGCGGGCCCCTGGACTCCCTGGGAGCAAACAGCTATTGTGAGACTCTGGCCACCTCCATCTGTCACTGAGCCGGGGTACTCAGGGTGGAAACAGAGGTGGGGTTAGCAGCAGGTCACACAGCCAGCTTCTGACCTTTCTGACTCAGTTAATCCCTCACCGTCAAACGCCACAGGCTACTGTGAAGAGCACTGCAGAGATGGGGATCTTCCCAAGGGAGCTAAGGTTGTATGAATTCTTTTTATTAGTGGAAAAACCAAGCTTGAAAGAGGTGTGAGGTCCAAGATAAGAGACAAAGGACTGGCACTGGCTGGGTTCTGCAGACACTTGGGTGTCCTAGGAGGGAAGGGCAAGGCTTGTGGGTGAACACGCAGCCCCTGGGTGAGCTGGAGGCCGCATCTCCACTGCAGCCCGAGGGCCTGGACGGAAGTGTCCTAAGGTGGTCCAAACCGTCCATGGCTGCAATGGCTGCAAGACCACACACTCTTTTGGTGACCCAGCACAATTTGTGATCCCTCCGACCCAACTTCCACCTCTGCGCTCTGCAGCACAGATGGCTGGTCCTTTGGTCCTCACCAGCCCAGCCTCTTCCCCAGCTCAAGGGTCTGACTTGGGACTGAAGCTGCAGGACATGCATACAATGCCCTCAGAGGATGTGGGAATTCGCTGTCAGATTTTCCTAGCAGCCCGAACAATAGGTGGAAGGAGATGACTGCGACCAGCAGTGAAGGAAGGAAAGCCCCCTCTTCATCCCGGGCATCTTGCGCCCACCAACCGCACCCTGTCCTCCCCCAGGCATCCTGACCTCTACGGGGCATCAGGGACTCTGAGCAGTGGCCCTGCCCCACTGCAGATGCAAGGTGGTGTTTGCTTTTCCTGACACTTTCTAGCCTGCAAGGGGGAACCCAGTGTTTTGAGGAAGGAGTCAGCCCAGTATGAAAACCGGGCAGCTCTTACCAAGAGGTCTCCACACACTGCATGTCCCCTACAGCGGACAGCCTGTGGCCACAGCCCAGGGCAGCCAGGACCGTGGCTCAGATACCTCCAGAGTCTGGAAAGCAGGAGGAGACCTCCAAAAAGACAGTGGCAAAAATACACAGGCCGTGTGCACCACTGAAGTGGGAAATGACCACAGGTCCCTCGATGGGTGCCTGCTGGAATAAACCGGGGGACGCTGCCTGATGGGGGACTCGGTGGCTGACCATGCAGGCCAGGAATGGGCGCAGGCTTGGCAGACTACACCACTACACCTGTGTAGGCGTTCGCTTATATCTTAAAACATGGAAACAGAAGGGCAGGTAGCAAATGAATGAGGATCGCTCTCTTTCAGAGAGAAGGAAAGAACAAGAGGGGAAACAGCATGAAGGGACTTGCGTTTAGGACTTTGTCTTTGGGGCTGTGTAAACACTTTATGTAAATGCAAGACCAGACCAAGCAAAAAGGGAAATAAAACAATCTTTAAAATTGGAAAACAGAAACAGAAAAGCCCAATTTTCTATCAGGTTATTAACACAACTACGTGGAAAAGGGAACTATTTCCAGTGACTTTAACTCGACACCCAAATGACTTTCCATTCCACATCCAGGAGAGGATAAATTCTCAGCACAACAAAAACAAACAAACATCAAATTTCACCCCGTGGTTTCATTAATAATACTCCTGATATAAAAAATAGCGCACGACAATGTTTATCGTATGGGGTCTCTGTGTGTGAAAGGGGGCAATAAATCACTACACCATAGGACGAAGAATGCAGGTGATTTAGTCACTGTCTTTAGAATCTAAGGTTTCCAGTAGGAGAGAAAAGAGAACAAAGAAAGTCAAAGAAGTAAAAGTGTTATCTTATTAAGCTCGGGTTGGACACACAGGTGAATTAATGACATTCTCTTGAAAACATATTTCCAAGCTACATCCACAGAAAAGTCTAGAAGCAGTGACAACAATTTAGCAATCCTAACTTCTGACTGGTGGACGAGCCACCAAAACCATTTCACATGAAGAACAAACCGGAGCCTAAGGAAGAGGGCGAGGCGTGCACTGCTTCCAGGCCTGGGCCAGGAAAGTGCCACGCAGACTGGGATTTCTCGTGGTGCCAGAAAGCAGGGGAGCTTTCAAAGCAGAACATGCTTCCCCCACAAGAATCCAGATGACTCTGGAGGTGACTCTTGATAGCTCAAGGTGGGACGGGGTGGGCAATTTGAGCTTAAAAATGAATAAAAGCTAGACACCCAGGCTCACACCTCTCAACACCTCGGGAGGCTGACGCATGAAGACCATGAGTCTGATTCCTGTCTGGGCAATTTAGTACGACCCTGTCTCAAATCCCCCAGTACTGGGGTTGGGGGGAGGGAAACGGTTATAGATGAAAGCAAGTCAGAGATATAAAAGTGATACTCAAGAGAAAGGACAGAAAATCCAAAAGTGACTGGTCATGGATGGGAGGTGCTCAGGTACCAGGTCCGTCCTCTGAGGACAGAGCCATAAAAGGAAGGCAAGCACTGTCCTGCCTTCCCTGTGCAGGCTGGATTTCCAGGCAGCCAGGGAGCCCAGGAAGGAAAGATCTTCACAGAAGAAAGCCAGCTAGCAAAAGTGACGGGAGCGATGGAAACACAAAAATACTCTTTTGCAACGAAAGAAGTGGGTAATGAGCAAAAGCGTCGAGAGCCTTAGGTGAAGGAGACTCAAGGTCCACCCAGGGCAGGCTCTGGGCATCACCACAAGTGACATGGTCCAGCAGGTATGCGCCTGGTGACACCACTGGAACGGGACGCAGGAGGCACAACCTCGAACCTGGCTCCAGTCAAACCTCTGGGTGCGTATGAGTATATTCGGAGATAAGAGAATATCGGCACCAGTGCAGCTGCTTCAAGGGAGAGAGATCCAGAACTCGGGGCATTCTGCAGGGTAAAGGGCCCGATCCTCTACCACATCGGCCACAGGAAACAAAAGGGGGTGGTGGTAGGAGAAATTGTTGGAGATGGAGAGACTTAAGCAGTGTCACCAGGGGCTGGGGCTACAGCGCTTGCCTAGCATGGCCAAGGCTGTGGGTTCGATCCCTGGTGTGGGGAAAACATAATAACAAAAACAAATGAAGATATGCTGAGGGGTTATCCTGGGTCTTTGTCTGGATCAGCTCTTAAACTGGGTTTGGTGGCACATACCTGTCATCCCAGCACTCGGCAGACTGGCTGCTGTGAGTTCGAGGTCAGCCTGAGCTACAGTGAGAATTAGTCTCAAAAAACCATGGAAGAAAAAAAAGAAGGAGAAGCAGAAAGTGGAGAGGGAGGGGACAAGGAGGGGAGGGAGGGGAGGAGGAAAAGTGAGAGGAATAGGGAAGGGACAACAGAAGTGTCACCACACAGGCACAGGGGCCACCCTGATCTGCCAGCACTAACCCATCTTCCCACATGGAACTGTTCTGCTCCCAGCCATGGAGTGAAAAGCTGCTTCCAGAACTTCCCTGACACTCAAGAATAGTGTCGGGAGTTGGTCTCCTCCTCAGTGATGCTGTCGAAAATGCCACTGTTACTTTCTGCGCCTCATCATTCCTGCCGCCCGAGCTTCCTTACCCAGCAGCATCGGTCCTGGGAAACCGTTTCCGGTCCTGCCTTAGCCAAGCGTGGTGGTGCATGCCTGCAATCCCAGCACTCGGGAGGCTGAGGCAGGAGGATGGCTGCAAGTTGGAGACCAGCCCGGGCTACAAAGTGAGTTCAAGCCCTCCTGAAGTACATAGCAAGACCCTGTCTCAAAAAGACAAACAAACAAACACCCAGCTGCCCTGCTTTTCCCAGGCTCCTGTGAGGAGGAGGAGAGGCCCGGTGGACGGGCTGTTTCTCCTCAGGCTGGGGGGGGCCACTCCAGGCCTCTCCCCAGCAACAGGACTGTGTGCTCCGAGGCGGCGGGGCAGCGGGGGTGGGGGTCCCTGCAGGCCCGGGACACCGAATGAACGAACGAGTCCTGTGGTCAAGACCTTGATCTGGCTTCCAGGGTTTGGAGCTCGTTGCCTAAGCAACCTGCGAAGTGCGTCCCCTCCCGGGCCTCACCAGGAGCGCACAGAGTCCTGCTCCCTGCTGGCAGCAGGAAAACATAAATGAATCAACATCCAATCGTCCCTGTCCAGTCCTCTGGTGCCACCAAGTGGTCAGCGCAAAAACAGCAGGGAGGCGGATGATAGGGACAGGGACGTGGGAGGGGGTGCAGAACAGAGCTCAGGGGGTGCCCAGGCTCTCTCAAGCGTTCTACCCTCAAACTCGAGGGCCAGTGTTTAAAAGAAAACGTAAAAGTGTGCAAATCATTAAACTCCACTCTCCTCCCTTTGGTCACAGAAGTAACTGTGACCGTCCCACAGCCTGAGAGCGGTATTTCGATGATATATACAAGTTGCAAAAAGAAGGCTCTCCTCGTAGGACCGCCCCCAGTATTCGTGCCCACTCTGTCTGCTCTTCCAAACGATCTTGGGGTAATTTTCACCAGACTGAACCACAGGAAGCCTTTTGCCCTCTGTTCCACCTGTGTGGTTAAAGAGTTCTTAACAGATTGGGAGTTCAGCTTAGAGAAACGTGTTTTCCTAGTGTAGTTTTCCAGACCCTCAAGATGGTTTGCAGTTAAACTAAACCAGAGCCTGCATCCTAACCCTGCCACTCTCGGCTGTAGGGGGGCGGGCAGGCTCCACGGTTTCTCTACGGCTTGCTTTGCTTATTCACACACTGATCCACACAGCGCCCCTTCCCGCAGTTACAGCGGACTCCACTTTTCTGTACTGGAAATTGAACGTGGGGCCTTTACATGGGGCTACCTCTCCAGTCTTTTTTTTACAAAATTTTCTGAGCCAGGGTCTCAGGAATTTGCTGTGTTATGTACATTGGATCCTCCTGCCTCAGCCTCCCAGAGTATTCCGTGACAGGCGTGCACCACCACACCCAGTTTGGATTTTAATATACGCAGCTCTTGGCACACGGCAACTGCCCAGCACGGTTCCCCTCACCCCGACTGTCTCCATCCTGGTGTCTGAAAGGACAGGAAACATCTGGTGTAGGGCAGGGCTGGTCATGGAGTGACTAGCAGGGAAGGAAGTGCCGGGATGCAGTTACCCGGATGTGGAACAGGGCCTGGGGTCTTCCTGGGCCGCTCTGGCCTAAGTGCAGAAACCTGACAGATGCAAAAGCGACTTACTCAAGCTCATCCTCGGAGTCGTAGCCCACCGGCCCGGACTCGATGGGAATGACCTCGCTCTTGGCTGGATTCTGTTTCCAGGCGCTGCTTCCCGTGGATGAAGGCGACTCCTTCCTCTTCTTCTTCCCAAATAACTTCTTAAAAGTTTTGAACTTGGATTTTTTCTTTCCTAAATAGATTTAAAAAACAAAAGCGTCAGCAGGAGCGTGTGTCTGTGCGCAGATGTGAGACGGGCCGCGCCCAGGGGATGGGAAGCGGGAAGCCAGGCTTTGGTCCTCGCCTGTCACCCGCTTCTCTGCAAGCGCCCGCGCGCTCGGAAATGAATCTCAGCCTCTGTGTCTTTGGGATATTTAAGTAAAGGAGCCAGGAGCGCCTCGGCGTCAGAGAAAGTCCTGAGGAGGGAAAGGCAGGCAGACTATACATTCGGATCAACGTGTTTAGGTGACACAGAGTATTTGTCTTTCTGCATCTGACTTCTGTACTTAGTGTACCTCCTCTACTTCCATCCGTTTTGCTGCAAATAATATACCATCCCTTCTTGGTGGCTGAATAATATTCCACAGCACATATACTCCCAGTTATTCAAGTTATTTTAAAAATAAATTTCAAATGCTGTCTAGTGAGGACAATCGGAGGAGGCCGACCTCACAGGCGAGGGGAGGCTGGCTGGGGCGCCAAGCACCACGATGAACTAGCAACTCGGGATGATAAAAATGGCCAGCTGGGGGCCGTCCCACCGGGGAAGGAGCCCAGTGCTGACTGAGCCCGGCACCCCACACCTCATGCTG
This sequence comes from Dolichotis patagonum, assembly GCA_004027295.1. Taxonomy (NCBI): domain Eukaryota; kingdom Metazoa; phylum Chordata; class Mammalia; order Rodentia; family Caviidae; genus Dolichotis; species Dolichotis patagonum. The sequence goes on along the minus strand of PVJX010002868.1, from coordinate 67,428 downwards.
GATCGTCAGAGTGCGAAGTCCTCGGGAAGGAGTGACTTTGTGCTCCTGTCTCTCATCTGCCCCTCGCGCTCATCTGCAGATCCTATCACAGCCTACACCTCACAGCTCCAGGACAGCAGTGCGGCCCATTCCTCCCCTCGGGGGTGTGCGACCTCAGAGGGGCCCGGGGCGCTGCCAGTGCACCAAGAAAGCTGCTAAAGCGATTGGCTAAAGACGCTAAGTGAATACCCTTGGGCATGGAAGTCCTTTGAAAATACAGCAGGATCTTTCTAGTTTTTTTTTTTAATGAATTCTCCCTTGGAGGTTTACTGGATCCTGACTTTGCACGAGGAATTACTTAGGACAGCTTCAGCAGGGGTGAAGGGAGCATCTCCCCAAAGGGAAGTAAGCGCTTCTCAAAGCCCAGTAGGAGTTGTGAGTTCGATCCCCGGCACCAAAAAAAAAAAAAAAAAAAAAAGCCCAGTAGGAGTCTCTTTACACTCACAAAATGATCATACTGCTGACGACTGGGCGTCCCCAAGAGTTTACGGTTTTGAAAGACTCCTCAGAGTTCCTGCCTTTGGTCAGGGGAGGTCCCTGCTGGGCTGAGCCAACTGTACAGCCCCCTCTCCCTGGGCCAGAGCCAGCCTCGGGGTCATTCTGGACGCCCCTGTCCCTCGATCCACTGCACCAGAGGTCTGCCGACTTTATGTGCCTAAAAAAAAAAATCTCTTTTACCGTGGCTCCTGTTCTCAGCTTTACTCTTTTCCTTCTTGTACTTTTTTCAGGTTCACTTAGCTTGCTATTTTTAAAAAGCTTCTTGAATGCTTGGCTGACTGATTTTTAGGCTTTTTCTGTATTTACACATTTATAGGCAACACATTTCCTTCTAAGTTTGTTTTAGCTGTATGTGTACATTATCAACTGTAGTGCTTTCACCATTGTTGAGTTGAAAATATTTTCTAATTTTCATAATGATGCTTTCTTAGACTGGTAGGTTATTTAGAAAATTATGTCTTGGTTTCCAATCACTTGCGGATTTTAATTATTTTTCTGTTAATGAGTTCTAGCTTAATTGTATTATAGTAAGATAATAGCTTCTTAATGACTCAATCCATTCAAATTTGGGTCGACTTGCTTTATGGTTTATCATATTGTCAATTTTTTGGTGGTATTTTGCTCTACAGTCCACACTAGCCTTGAACTATGTAGCCCAGGCTAGCTTCAAATTCATGGCATTCTTCCTGCCTCAGCCTCTTGAGAGCTGGGATCACAGATGTACCCCACTATGCCCAGCCATATAGATATGTTTTAAAAAATGTTCCTATGATGTTTGAAAATAATGTATTTTCTTCCATGTTCTATATATGTCAATTAGAAAAAGTCTTTTTAATTATGCTGCCAAATTATTTATTTATATATTTGTTGTCAGTTACACAGTGAGAAAAACTAAATTAAAGCACATTGTAGATTTTCCTATTTATCTTTTAGCTGTCAACTTCTATTTTACAAGAAATGTAATACTATTTTCTTGCCAACTGATTCTTTTGTGACATGACCGTCACTATTTTAATTGTTTTTGCCTTAAATTTTACTTTGATTACTATGAATATAGTTTTGTCACCTCCTTCTGTCTAGTATCCAAAAGTGGTTTTTTTGGTGTCCTTTTAGTACTTTCACTTTTCTGAATCTTTGTATTTAAATTCATGTATTTAGAGTGTTAGAAATCAAATCTGATGGTATTTGATTCTTAAGGGGAACAACTAACATAATTGATCTACTTCTGCTCACTGTAATTACTGACATACTAATAAAAAGCCTCCTCTCCAAGGTGTGCTTTCTAAACGTCCTCTCTCGTCTTCTTTTGGATTAACTGACTTTTTCATTTCTTTTTCTTCCTCAGTCACTTTCCACTCAGAGCCTGTAAGGCTCCTGTCTGTTCCTGTTTGGTTACCAGTTTCTCAGCCGATTGTGTCACGCCTTCTATCAGGTGTCAACCAAGGACCTCTGGACACTGTAATCCCATTGTTATGTCCCACTATTTTCCTTTTGATTGTACAAATGTCCCATAGATGTAGCTCCTGTCTGTCAGGTTCCTTGTTCTTCACTGCTTCCTAAACCCCACACCTTCTGCCCAAAGGCAGATTCCTTTAAAATCCTTTTTCCCCAGTGCTTGACGGTGGCAAACTTAGGTTTTCTTGGTCTGAAAATGCCTTTATTTCCTCCTCATGCCTGAAAAACATCCCCCCTAGGAATAACCGCCTAGGCTTACAGTTCTTTCTTCTAAGGCTGCACGGAAGCTACTGTACTGTTCTGTGGATCTGCTGAAGTTGTGCAGAATCAGTCACCAGCTAGCTTTTTGCCCCCTCTAATTTGCTTCCTTTTCTTAGGCTGACTAAGATTTCTCATTGGGCTTTGGTTTTCTTCAGCTTCGCACTGTATGGGTTGCCTTCTTTTATTTACCCTTTTTGGGATTCACTGGGTTTCTTAAATGTGTAAATTGGGTCTTTAAAAAAAAATTCCAGAAAATTCTATTTACGTTAAAAAAGCACTTTCAGGCTGGGGGTGTAGCTCAGTGGTGGTGCGCACGCTTACCGTGCACAAGGCCTTGGGGTGCTCCCCACCCCCTCTCTAGCATACATGGGGTTGCATAATTATCCCCACAATCAAGTTGCAAAACTGAACGGAATCTCAATCACCAAAGTTTCTGTCCTCTTAGTCAGACCTTTTCCTTACCTTTAACCCTTCACATGCACCAATATCTTCTCTGTTCCTAGTTTTGTCTCTTTCAGAATGTCATACATGGGACAGTACGTAGCCTTCTGAGTTTGGATTTTTTTCATGCACAGGTTCGTTCATATCATCATGTCTACCAACAGTTTGTCCCTTTTGATTGCCAAGTAGCATTTCATCGCATGGACTCAACCAACTGAAGGAGAGTTGGCTTTCAGTTTTCAGCAATTATGAATAGAGTTGCTACAGGTTTTTGTGTAAACATAAATTTTCCTTGTTCTCAGGTAAACACCTAGGACAGCTGAGTCATCGGCTGTGTATGTCTGAAAAGTTTCCAGAGTAGCTGTACCACTGTGTATTTCCACTCCCAATGTACCCTCCTAGCACTTGTTACTGGGTTTTGTTTTGTTTTGTTTTGTTTTGTTTTGAAGACATTCTAGTAGGTATGCAGCATGCTTCATGGGAGTTTGACTTTACCTGACCACTACAGATGTTGGGCTTTTCTTCACATGCTTATTTTCCACCTGTGTGTTTTCTAAGAGAAAGCATCTTTTAAAATTTTCTGCCTGTTTTGTAATTAGATTTGTTTTCTTTATGAATTCTGAGAGCTTTAAGTATATGATGTATAGAAATTCTTCATCAAATGTAATTGACAAACATTTTCTTACACTGTAACTTGTATTTTTCTTTTTTAACAGTGGCTTTCACAGAGAAAAAAACCTTAAATGTGGATGAAATCCAGTTTATCAATTTTTTCTTTCATGGACTGAGTTACTACATCTGAGAACTGCCACCTAATCCTAGGTCATAAACATTTCCTCTTAAGCTTTATTTTAAGGGCTTCAGTGCTTTACATTTATGTAAACAAGTACATGATACACTTTGGGTTATTTTTTATATGTGAGATGTAGGTAAATATTCATCATTTTTATATATGAGTATCCAGTTGTTCTAGTACTATTTGCTGAAGAAGTTATCCTTGTTCCACTGAATAGCATTTACAGCTTTGTCAAAAATCAACAGATCATACTGATGTGGGTCTATTTTTGGCCTCCCTTCTGTTCTATTTATTTCTATGCATCACCTTCTTTTTCCCAATGCCTCACCTTCTTGATTACAGTAGTTGTTCATATTAAGCCTTGAGATCAGGTACTATGAGTGCTCTGATTTTGTTCTTTTTCAAAACTGTTTTAGCTCTCGTGGTTTTTGGTTTTTTCACATAAATCTTACAATCAGTTTGCCAATAGCTGCAAAAAATTTCCCTGAGATGTTGATTGCTTTGCATTTACCAATTCCTTTGCCGCCTGCTGCAGGCCATTTCACAGCAAACCCCTCTTTACACTATTTTCATTTTGTTCCTCTAGATTGGCCTCTTTCCTACATAAAAGGTTTATGAATATTCACAAAAATAAAAAACAATGGGCTGGGGGTTTAGCTCAGTGGCACAAGCACCTGCCTGGCAAGTGTGAGGTTGTGAGTTCGATCCCTGCTATCAAAAAAATAAAAATAAAAATAAAATTTAATAACAGTGACTGGTCAATATTTCGGCTCCAAACATCACGCTGACTGCATTCCAGGGTTCCGCATCTATCTTTTAAATGATGCACGAGACCTATACATACTAAACATGGCCTCTGCAGCTCACCTTGTGGAGAAGTAACATCTCAGCTACACCGTGTCTTCCAGTCCGCAAACATGGTAGCTCTTTCCATATAGTTAGGTCTCTGTTCAATTTTAAAGCAATTATTTGCATAGACTGTTGCATACACTTTACTTGATAATACCTAAGTATTTCAAATTTTTGGTGCTCTTAAAATACTTCAAATGTTCGATTATTCATTGCTAACGTACAGAAATACAGTTGCCTTTTAATGATTTTCTATTTTGCAACCCTACTAAATAGTTTTTATACTTGTATGTATATTTTCGATAATCATATCATCTGCCAATAGTTACACGGCTTCCTTCCATATTTATGTTTTCTTTCTTTCTTTGTTTTGTTTTCTTGTCTAATTTCCATGCTTGGTTCCCATATTGCTTTTTATGGTTTCCAGGAACTCCCAGGTATTTTCAAGCACTTTTATTATCTCCAAAAATTATACATACGTATTGTACAGCACGTTTGACCATTCTGGTATCACTACTTTCAGTGTCTGTTACTGCTATGCATTAGTTCCAGGGTTGCTCGACCACGACCATGAACTGAGTGACTTCCACAGACCCAAACGTCTCATAGCTCCAGGGTCTGGAAGGCTAAAATCCAGGCGGCGCTGGCACAGCTGGCTCCTTCTGAGCCAGTGACACAGAAGACTGTCCTGTTTCTTCTCCCCAACTTCTGGTACTTTGCCAGCAATATGCAGACGCCCCAGCCCCGTCTTTATCTCTGCCCACAGGCTGTTCTTGCTCCACACGTGTCTGTTAACATTTCCCCTCTGGGTGAGGACAACATTCACAACAGATTAGGAGCCCACGCATTACCAAAGAAGAGCACGTTCTGAGATGCTGGGACTTCCAGATAGGCCTTCTAGTGGGACCAAGTTCAACTCACAGCATGTTGGTTCCTATCCACGCCCCTGCTGCCTTCGATGCTTGGTTATCACTTGTATCCTTGTCTTAGAACTGAAAAACCTTATGTTCTGAAAGAACAGACAGATGGGAGGAAGCTTCCTCTGGAGAAGGTTATTGCTTCTGCAAAGCACTTGGGGTCACACCCAGGCTTGGAGCTCATTAACTAAGGGCTGAAGTTCTCCGATGACCCAAGTGATACACATGCAAGCTGCAAATCTACCCAGGACTGGCTGACCCCTGATTCATACCCACTGAGATTCTGTAGCTCCTTGAGTACCTGGCTTATTGCTTTTAGTCAGCAGTCCACCTGCTACAGGGCCTGCATTTTGTTTCTTGACCCTTTCTCCCCTTCCACTCCCACGGTGAGGCCATGAAACTGAAATTTAAAATTTCCAAGACTGGTAAAAGATCTGGGTCTTTCTCTCTTTCTGGGCTACCATTTCTCTCTCATTTCTAGCCTCATGGTTTTTATTTAAAAAAATAGTTTCAAAGAATTTTTTTTGATCTCTTTGAGACAGTGTTTCACTATGTAGTTCAGGCTGACCTTGAACTCACTTGAACTAGCCCAGGCTGGCCTCAAACTCACAGTGATCCTCCTGCCTCAGCCTCCCGAGTGCTGTCAAAGAATTTCTTACCTAGATAATTTTGAGTGGGAGAGGGCCGTTCCAAAAACATTATGCTCACTATTACTGGGGGCAAGATACTTAGTTTCTTAGTGTCTTTTGTTCTAAAACTTATTTTTCATGGTGATCTCTATAAGTATCCTACATTAGCATTTATTGGGGTTGTTTCAGGATAATGAAATACTTATTCAAACTATTTTCTTATTTAAAATAAGTACTAATTCAAGGTCCAACAATAGGCATTTGAAATTCTATTTTTGTCCTCAGTGTTAACCTTTAAAAACAAAACAAAACAAACCTTACTTTATATTTGGGTTTGTTTGCTACCTATTGAAATGTGACAGAGAAAAAGTGATTGTAATTTACAGTAACAAGAAAATCTATTTATAATATATAAAATAAAGTCTTTGCTGAAATTAGTATCTGAAACTAGTGACTAGGGCCTAGAATTTAATATCCCTGGAAGCTATTCTTCCTGAACTAAATTGAAGAAAATCACTATCGGCATTTTGGCTTTAAATCAGAGTTGGAGGCTTATTGGGAGAACAGGTCCGCTGAGGGGAGAGAAATGGTTCTAAGCGTCAATTTCCCACCGCTCTGAAGACATAAATAGGCTCTGTGGATAGCAGTGGGCCAATCACAGGCCTGGGTAACTGTCAGACGGTGTTCTGAGATGGTGATTCATAGTCCCAGAATTGAGTTCAGGAACGGCTGTCATAAAGGCCTCCTGAAGGAGAAGAAAAGCCACCAGAGAGGGCTCAAAGGCTCGCCTTGATGTAATTATTTTTCTGGCAGATCTGCCTTCCCTGTGCTTTGTCCCACTGAATCCTTTGGATAACCTTGGATGATAAAGGAATCCACTTAGCGCTTTGTCCTGTACTTTTACATCAAGCATGGAGACATGTTTACCTCCAGGATGAGAACAGTATTAAAGTCCCCTGTATCTGCAGAGAACGAAAGGAACGCTGCCCCTGAGTAGCTTGCATAATGCGTACGTGTGCCAGTCCGGCGCCAGGGGCCTTTGTGTCTGACCACGCTGGGGACTGGACACTCCCTCTCCCCACAGCCCCATTCCCTCTGTCAGCTTCTCCCCCTGCTCCACAACCAAAGGCTCTTCCCGGCACAGGGAAAACCCGGGCCTTACCTGCACTGTCCTCGCCAAGGCCTTCCGCAGCCTCCCGAAGCTTAATGTCCATCACCCTCGTGGAAATCATGTCCGGCTCACTAAAATCAGAAGGAAATTCAAGTTGAAGGGCCATGAGGGACAGCAGTGATCCAGCCATAATATAACGGTGGCGGTGCCTGCACTGCCCAGGACCTTGCCTGTGGACCTCCCTGCAAAGACAGAGTCTGGGCAAAGCACCGGATAGGACAGGCCCAAAACACAGCCACGGTGATGAGATCAGTAGCCCCATGAGCATTTTTACTAATCACCAACTGAGACAATCTAGTGGAAAACGGGACTGAAACAAATGTTTCACTCATTTACACAATGCAGGTTAGGTTCTGTCTTCCAAAGCTTTCTTCTCAAAATGGCGAGAAATTATGTGGGTTTTTTTTTTTCTCTTTTATTGTAGAAGTTTAGAAAATGCAGAGAATTAAACAAAAGCCACCCAGAATTCCTACCAACCAGGGATAACCACAATTAACGTTTTAATCTTTTTCCAATATCTTTTTCTATGTAACCATTTGGTGTGCATGCATACCCATTTGGAAGTTTCAATTCCTGATTTTAAATGTATACTAACTACATGGCTGCATAATACTTCCTGTCATGTTTCATCTTCACATTGAATCCCTTGAAAAATTCCAAGCAGATATAAAATAATACAGCGCATACAAGGAACCTGGCATATGGCTCCTCTTACCTCATGTCTACTTTACCACGCCCCACTCACTAGACTGTTTCCAAGCAAAAGATCTCAGACGCTATTGTCAGTTCCCCCAGATGGATTTGCCTTCTTTCTAAATGAAAATTTGACTTTTCATGGAAATCGGGTACATGTTCACTAGACTGTCTCTCTGCCACGCAACACTGAACATTCCACGTCCCTGTCTCCCACCGCTGATCTCCAACAGTGCACTCTCTCTACACAGCATGATCGAAGTCTATGCTAAAATTTTTAAAATGACTACAGCAAAAGCCACATTGCCACTCATCGGCCTCAAAATCCTCCCCCTTGCTTCAAACACATTCATCGCATCATTCTTGCCTCTTTCTGACGCAGTACTGGAAGTCCTCTTTTATGAGTGTCTATAAAATGTAATTTTTAAAAAAACACAGTGAATACTGCTTCTGAGTGCCATCCACCCAAAAGGCTGACTCATAAAATCATTAGGTGTGTCCCTCACGCACCTGATTCTTTGCATCTGGCACTGTGCGACACCTGGCTCTTCCCCCAGAGTCAAAATGACCATGAAAGAGGGTGTTTTGAGTCCATTCAGGGCATCCAGGCAGCCAACAGTGCAACGAAAGACACTCAGGGGAGAGCATTTCCAGAACGGCTGCAGACAGTGGCACAAACGAAGGGCTAAGTGTGTGTGAAGCAAGGGAGAGTCTGCTGAGGGGGCTCGTGGCAATGGGTCTTGTGCTGCAGTAATTCATACAATTTACACAGTCACTGCATACGTCAATCACACCTTACACATACCACACACAGTTCACCTAGAAAGCTATTTCTCCCTGGGAGAGACTATGAATCCTCACACTTAAAAGGGGAGGTTCAAATATTAAATTAAGCAATTCACATTTATGACTTGTACACAGCACATAAAAGAAAATTATGGGGTAAAGATAAAGAAGAGGAGAGGAAACAGGTGTGGGCCTATCCAGAGCTGGCACTAGCACTGAGGTCTGCCTTAAGGTCAACGTCAGAGTCCACTTTCCTAGCTAATTCCTCAAAAGCTGAAGGAAAGCTTCGCCTGCTCCAGTTCTCAATTTTCACACAGTTTGGCGTCTGGTCTTGTTTTTCAGACTGCCAAAAACTCTTTGCTGGAACCTCACCAACTCTGACACACGCTCACGCTACACTATATAGAAAATGAGGACGGAACAGAAATAGTACTTTTCAAACTCTTGACCACTGTTGTAGGATTGAAAGAACAGCCTTGCTGTCACTGTCAAAGTAACAGCCACTGCAGTCCCAACAGCAGAGTGAGCTCAAAGCGGCAGGCTGGCGACTCGATCCAGAAAACCCCAGAGTTAGTCAGCCACCTCCACACTTTACTATTGCTCAGTGTCATTCTAGAGGAGGGGGCACCACGCGGCATGGGCCTAAGAGGCAACGAAGAAAGAAAAAAGGGGGAATAAGAGAGTGAAAAGGTGAGGGTTGGTTAAGAGTCCCCAGCTGCTAACCTGGGCACCGTCTGCTCAAGTTACCACGGACGCGGAGAGAAGTGCAAGAGCTCTCCATTGCTTGGATTCGGAATCAACCGCAACTGCGGACCATTTATTGAGTGCGGAGTACCTCATCTCAATTATCCTATTTATCCCTGAGCACTTTGGAAATGAGGCCACACGTGGGGTGATTAAAAACACAGTGAATGCATGAATTCTTTTAAGTGATGACAATGAAATACACATTGCTGTTACTCCGCTTGGAAATACTCCCCTGGCTTCCCTCTCTTCTGGCCACTTTCTGGAGCAGTTCTGAAGTCTCCTTCACGGGGAGCTTCAGTTGTGCTGCTCTGGCTGCCTCTGTGTCCTGAATCGATTCAAAGCGTTTACCTTTCAGGCTCATGTTGACTCTGGGGAAGAGCCGGAAGCCACATGGTGCCAGCTGTGGGGAATAGGATGGGGAAGATGCCCCCAGGTGCTCTCAGGAGCCCGCCTTTCCACCGGAGGGTGGTGGGCAGCAGCAGCGTCCATCAGATTTGATCACATCTCATAAAGATACTCACAGAAGAGGACTTCTAGAACTGCCTCAGAAGGCAGCGAGGACGATGAGCCAAGTGTGTTTGAAGCAAGAGGGAGTGTTCTGAGGGGGATTCACAGCAATGTGTTTTACTGTAATAAATTTTTTAAAAATTTTACACAGTCACTGTATACTTTGATCACCCCATGCCCATTACGTTAGGTGGTTTATTAACTTGCTCAAGGTGGCCCTGTAGACCTACCCCTGGACACTCAGACTGACCATAACACCCAGTCTTCTGAGCTGTCAGGACACAGCGATGGGTGACAGCACGGTGGCCTTGCCTCTCACAGGTACTGAGAGTGAAGGGAGAGCCCTGAGCTGTCCCCAAGGGGCTCAAGGACACAATCCCCCACCGCACGGCTCTGCCTGCCCAGGAAGCCTGCCCAGGGAGGGTCAGGCCGGGGCTCGGGCTGAGTGAACCCCCAGGAGGTGATCTATGTGGTCTGGCAGGCATCTAGGTCTGAGAGAAGGGGCTCGAGGATTGCCACAAGGCATCAAGTAACTGGAGAGGACAGCTCTGGAGAAGCCCTGAGGAGAGCTGCGAAACACCCAGTCACTTCTGGGAAATGAAAGGGTGGCTGCTGGGAGGCAGGAGTGTGCAACAGAGTGTGCGGGAGCCCCATGGGTAGGTGCGAGGAGGGCATCCCGTTTCTACCGCATCAACCTGGAGTGGTCCAGAGGTTCACGGTCACACAAAGTGATGAAGGGATGACATACACAATGGGGAGAATGTCTTTACCAGCTCACCCTCAGACAGAAGAATAATATCTAGAATATTAGAGAACTCAAAATATTAGACTGCCCCAAATAAAAGATTCAATAAAAAATGGGCATTTGAAAAGAACAGACATTCCTCAGATGAAAAAATACAATTGGCCAATAAACACATGAAAAAACGTTCAACATCACTGACCATTTAGAAAAGCAAATTAAGACAACAGTAAGATTCCATCTCAATGCAGAAAGAATGGCTTCCATCAGTAAGTCCACCAGGAACCAATGCTGGAGGGCTGTGGAGAGAAAAGGACCCTTCTCCACTGTTGGTGGGAGTGTAGATTGGTGCAACCACTGTGGAAATCAGTGTGGAGATTCCTCAAAAAAGTTAAACCAGTGGCCCTGAAGCAAGGCCAGCAGATTGCTGTAGCTGCTGGTTTCAAACAGGAGCCTAAAGAGAATTCTTTCTGTGGTCTGTTGGTCATTTCAGAACTTTGGAAATGGAATGGTCAATTCATCAGAAAGAAATAGGTGAGTATGGCGGACTTTAGGGGGCCTGCAGGGGAGAGACCCTGGCACCTTGGGACCTGCACCCCGAGTGTGGTTGACTCGGGGTGTCAGGAGAACAAGGAACTCCTCCCCTCTCTGGGGGGGCAGCTGTGATCCTGCCGGCATGTGGGCTGAGAATCAGACATCTCATGTCGTCCTGTCCCCCATCCCGTGTCCCGCCTCCTCCTCCTCCCTGCTTAGCAAGTGGGAGCCAGTGAACTACACATCTTGTGAAAAGATTGGCTATGTTATTTAGTATGAGCCTCCACATGCAAAGATAAGGACAACCATTTGGAAGAAAACAAGAGACAATATGACAGATAGTGAAGATCTCTGGTTGTCTGGCTTTGAAATTTATGCTTTCTTATGACCTGTTCTGTTTTGTTGTGTTTAATTTTACTCCCTTTTAAAATAAAATTTAAAAAATTTTTAAAAAAAGTAAAACCATTCCATTTTTAGGTATCTTCCCCAAAGAGTTAAAGACATCCTATCACAGTGATGTATGCATACCCATGTTTATGGCAGCACAGTTCATAATAATTAAATCTTGCAAGAAGCCTATATGTCCATCAACAGATGAGTGGATAAAGAAAATGTGGTATTTACACATAATGGAGTACTACTCTGCCATAAAGAAAAATAAACTGGAAGGGTTTATAGGGAAACGGAGGCACCTTGAGACCATAGTGTTAAGTAAAGTAAATCAGACAGTGAAAATTGAACGTCACATGGTTCCTCTTACATGACAAAGTTAATATGTAATGTATGAAATAAAATGAAATTTAAAAATAATAGGAAAAAAGTTATTGTAGACTTAAGCATGTTTCTAGTTTTACTCTAACAGGGTGTGGGAACTCACTTTGCAGGATTTCCATTTCTTTTGCTATGTTAAGGTCTTTATTATTGCTATGACCACGTTCTATTTTGAATTTTAAAAAATCAGTTCCCAGAAGAGGAAAATCTAGGAAGACAGAAAGCATCTCAGTGGTTGCCTAGCTTTAGTGTGGGAGAGATTGGGGATGACAGCTGCTGGGTAGAATGTTTTGTTCTGGGAAAACAAAAATGACCTAAATTTGACAGTGGTCATGTTTGCACAATGCTGTTAATCTGCTAAAACCTACTGAGTCTTACACTTCAAGTTTGTAAACTGTGCTATATGCAAATTTCAGTCCGATAAAGATGTTATGTAACATGAAGAAAGCAGCACAGGGCAGAGGGCACAAAGCTCGGGGAGGGTGAGGTTCTCCCACCTCCTGCCCCCACGAGGCTGAGCGGCTTCAGATGCTGCAGGAGGCAAAAGTTAGGGCTGAAGGAAGGGACGCGGATTGGGCTCGCCTCACGTGGGAGGCTGCCACCTGCTCACGTTTCAGGTTCCGAACACCTTTGTGCTGATACATGCACACTGTCCCAGGTTGAATCTGGTCCCTGATGCCTGCCAGCGCTGGCTGCATCCCCTCACACACCAAGGGTGGTAACACTTCAATTCTACGGGACCAGAACACAGAACGCAGCAAGTGCTGGTTGCACCCTAAGGTGCCATCTGTGCGCAACGTGTCTGCAGCACACAGGAGTAGCCCATCCTGGCAGCAGGGAACATGCAGTGTCCCTGGGCAATGGCTCACTTTAGGGTCACTGCTACCAGTCACAGGTAGCCGACTCCACAGCTCCCCAGCCCTTACTGCCTGGTGGAGTCAAACTGTTGCTGAGCAACTGATGGAAACACATCCCAGGTCCTGGAGGAAGGCATGCAGAGTCCTCAGAGACTGCAGAGCGCTCAGATGGACACACGACCCCTCTCACGGCTGTGGCAATGCAACATCACTGTGTCTGCTGGGATTCGGGGAAAGCCACCATCAGAAGGGCAAGGTGGCAGATACCCAGGCAGCTCCCAGGACTCTTGGGCCTTCCGCATCGCATCAAGATAGCGCTTCTCTGGGGAACTCAGTGCTCCAGGTAACGCCCCCATAGCCCCCCCAGAATCTGCCTGTTGTTCCCACACTGCAAGTCCCAACAAGGAAACCCTATTTTGTGGACTAAAGCCAGACCTCTTCAGCGGGTCCAATTAACTTAATGGGATGCTGCACCCCTCAAGCCCCCTCTGGGCTGCACAGCCTCACTGGGGTGCACCTGGGTGCCCTGAGAATCAGGGGAGTCTTGTTTCTAAAGTCTCCATGTAGGCACCACCCCGTTCCTCTTCTCTCCACAACTCCGGGGACCAGTGGCTTCTCAGCTCAGAGCAGAGCACCACGCTTAGAAAACTCACAGCAGCATCTGCAGAAAAATCCTACAAAAGTCTATTCACGTGAAGGAAAATAGATCTTAATATGATATCTACATATTTATTTATTTATTACATTACTGGGATGGAACCCAGGGCCTTGCACATGCTAGGCAAGTGCTTTGCCACTGAGCTGCATCCCCAACCCTAATATGGCATTTTAAAAGTCCAAACCACTGCATTTACCTGCATGATATGAAGAGAACGATCTGCCTGGTAGCTCCATGCACCCAGGTGTCTGATTAGGAATGAAAGAAAGTTCTGTCGTCCTCCCTGCAGACCAGCTACTCCCACACACACTCTGCAGGCAATGTTAGGGTCCCAGAGGAGTCTCCCATGGCCCCTTGTACCTTTCCTTCACTATGGTCTCCCAGGATGTCTGAGAATTTGTTGGGCAATGCCTGGTGAGCTCACCTCCCTCCGGAAACCGAGGGCTTTGTGGTAAGAACTCCCTGCCTGTCACAATTACTGCTTTACACACAAACAAGACGACTGACAAAGATTTTTGGATACCAATTCATCTAGCCTCAGAGAGTATTAGAAAAGTCAGAGAGAATCACCTTTAGCTCACCTCCCCCTATGCAGCTGGAAGAGGTGGACTAATCCACACAAGGTTGGCCTTAGAGAAAGCAGAAAGGAAGAAGGTGGAGGAGGAGGAGGAGGAGAAGAAGAAGGAGAAAGAAGAAGGAGAAAGAGGAGGAGGAGGAGGAAGAAGGAGAAGAAGAAGAAGAAGAAGAAGAAGAAGAAGAAGAAGAAGAAGACGACGACGACTTTAGCAATCTCAGCAGTCCAAGAAGCTGAGACAGGCAGATTGCAAGTTCCAGCCCAGCCTGACCAACATAGCAAGTTCCTGTGTCAGAATAAAATAAAAAAGAAAGGGGACAAAAACACACAGGAGGAAAGGCAGCCTCTTTAGTAAATGACGCTGGGAAAATTGGATATTTACGTACATAAAATCGAGTCCAGACCCATATCTTTCACCTTGTACTAATCTAGAATCGAAATGGATCAAAGATCGAACTGTTCAAACAGAAACAATCTGCTGGAAAGTAAAATCAGAACAACTCTTGAAGACATAGGCATAGACAAGAACTTTCTGAACAGAATCCCGGGGCACAAGAAATAATACCAAAAATCAACAAATGGGATCAAATTAAAAAGCTTCTGCACAGCAGAAGAAATACCTAAGAATGAACAGATGATCTGCAGATTGGGAAAAAAAAAATTCACCAGCTCTTTCTCAGAGGACAAATATCTAGAATATATAAAGAACTCAAAAAATTTGCCCCCCCAATAAAAGGCCCAGTTAAAAAATGGACAACCAAAGTGAATGAACACTTCTCAAATGAAGTACAGATGGCCAGTAAATATATGAAAAAATGGTCAACATTGTGACCATTAGAGAAATGCAAACTATAACACAGATACCATCTTACCCCAAAAGAATAGCTATCATCAAAAAAAATCTAATACTAACAAATGCTGGCGAGGCTGCAGGTAAAACAGAACCCTCCTACACTGCTGGTGGGAATGAAACTTAGTAAACCACTATGGAAATCAGTATGGAGATTCCTCAAAGAACTAAAACTAGACATTCCATTTGACCTAGCTATTTCCCCTTCTAGGAATAGTCCTGAAAGAGTAAAAGTCATCATATTACATTGATACTTGCATACCCATATGTTGCTGTACCTAGCAGCACAATTTATAATCACTAAATCTTTGCAAACAGCCAATATGCCCGTCAACAGATGAATGGATAAAGAAAATGTGGTATTGATACACAATGGAGTACTGCCCTGCTACAAAGAAGGATAAACTTGAGGCATTGGTAGGTAAATAGATGCACCTCAAGGTCATAATGTTAAGTGACATGAATCAGACACAAGTTTAAATATTGCATGGTTTCTCTTATATGAGAAACTCAAAATATGAATAAAGAGCAAAATAAAGGGTAGGTAGCAGACAGTAGGGAGACCATTTTTTTTTCCAAGTAGATCAGGGGACAAGAAATGGAGGAGGAAAGGTAAAAGAGATTTTAAAAAGAATCGAAGAAAAAACAGAAGTAGAGCTTTTTCAAATGGGAAAGGGAACTAGAGTTGGGGGGACAGGGAGGAATACAAACAGTAGGGGACGATAAAGCAGTAAGATGTGTCACGCCCCACGAATGATGCACCCAACGAGGCAATGCAAACATTACTAATAAAAAACACAATGAAATTTTGTAAAACTTTTTTTACAAAATCAAAGACATTCCCGGATAAACGAAAGCCGAGGGCGTTCATTCCCAGGAGAGCTGTTCTGAAAGAGAGGCCAGAGTGCCCTGCAGGACGAAAGGAAAGGATGCTGGACATGAACTGAAGTCAGACTGGTACCAAGAAAAAAACCTAAAAATGCCTCTCGTCCTTAGTTTATTTTTTTTAAAAAATCACTAATTTTGAAGTTACTCGGCTGGACACTTTCAGCCTTGGGCTAGTCTGCTCCACGGGACACTTCCCACCGACACCAGTCACAGGTGGGAACTGACTCTCCGGCGCATGCGCTCTCCCTGCCTGGTGGGAGGGGCAGGGGGTTACTTTTCTCCAGCTCTCCTGGCCCTGGGGAGGCGGAGCAGGCAGAGGAGAAGTAATCTCTTGCTATGGTTTCCTGTCCTCTGGGGAAAATATGTCTTTTGCATCCTAACAACTGCAGAAGTAACTATTCCTGGGAACAGACATGAGTCATAGGCCTTTCTAAGCAATAACTTAACATTCATAGAACCTAGAACATCCAGTGAATTCAGGTCACAGAAGCCCCTGCATTGGAATGGCGAGTGATAGGAATTTGTCCTTACCCTGGAACCTGGAACAACTGTGGTGCCTGCTCTGATGGTCTTTATTGGTGACAGTTTCCATCTTTGGTTTGCTAGATTCCAAAACAAATCTTTGTCTTTGCCTCAACAACTTGCCCTTGAGTCCCAGGCTTTCTCGAGGAGCGAGCAACAAACTTAGGGTCCACAGTTACAACACCAAGACATAAAGATCTCAAAGGTAAGTGCATAACTAAAAGTTAGTATTGTCACACTGCTTTGTGACTCCACCTTTTGCTTTCTCCATGATTTGAGTGAAGTCTCAGTGCAGTGCAGATCCCAGGATGCTGGGAAAGCCAGGAATGTGGAATGTCTGAGGAAAGCCATAAAGACAGCAAACCTGGCCCAGGAGAGCCCTTGAGGGCTACAACCACCAGCAGTGTCCTAGGGGTGGGCCGTCCAAGCCCCCTGGAGTTACATCTCCTGAGGATTTGCCCAGGATACTGGATGTGGAACGACATGATTTAATGTTCACCCTGCTGGGTTTGTCTCTTGCTTTGGTCCCATTCCTATCTCCCTAGCTTTCCCTTTCAGAATGGGAATGCTCATCCTCTGCCTTGGTCTGCTGGTAGTGTCTACCTTTCTTTTGGTTTTTAGAGGGGCTTATAGCTAAGCATTTGACTTAAATCTCAGAGAAGACTCTGGACTGGGACTTTTCAGCAATGCTGAAACTTTTAGGACTTTGGTAACTCAAGAGATGAACTAAATGCATTTTGCTGAAAAGGAAGTGCACGAGTCTTTTGCAGACTGGGGACAGAATGGATGTCTACTCAAAATCTCATGCTCATAGATGGGGCTTCTGGGAGGCAACTGGGTCACAGAGGTATGATAATCATCCAGTGGATGATCAGTGGATTAGTCCAGGGATGATAGAAAGCTGGAATTTGGTCAGAAGAGGTGGCTCACAGGGGTTGTGGCCTAGAATACTATGATCTAGATGAGCCTTGAATATATTTTAAGAAGTGAAAGAAGCCAGTTGCAAAAGATTATATACTGCACAATCCCATTTATATCAAATGTCCAGAATAGGCCAATTCATAGAGGCAGACAGTAGCTTAAGAGCTGCCTAGCGTCGGGGAGTGTTGTGCTGGGGGGAGAAGTGGAATGGCAGATGACTCCTAACAGGTCCTAGGTTTATTTCCAGATAAAAATGTTCTAAAATTACTTGGGTTCATAGATGCACAACTCTTAAAATCCATTTGCCGACTGCATACTGTAAACAGGTAAACTGTATGACATGTACATTACATGTCAACAAAGTTGCTGGGGAAAAAAGTGTTACCAGAAAAAGAAGGATAAAGGAAAGGCATTTTCATAAAAGAAGTCTGTGAAATTTGCTTGTAGAAAACTCCCACTAAAACAAGAATTAGAGGAAGCAGCTGAGGATATGGACAGGAGCTGGGAGATACAGGCAGGAATGAGAATAACGTAAATGCAGGTGGATCTACAACCCACCCGAAGGGAAGGTGGCTGGATCCCAGCTGGAGGCTCTGATACGATGGCAGGAATACAGGCCTAGCCCTGCCCTCCACTCCTTCCAGCCCCAGGTCTTTGCACACGCTCTTCCCCTGTCTGAACATGATAGCATGTCTTACTCCTACTCATCCTTCCGGTTTCAGTTTCAGTTCCCCTTCCCCAAGAAGGCGGCTGCTCCTTTGGGATGAGTTAGGATCTCCTTCCTACCAGAGACTACAAGAGCCCCACACCTCCCCTTCACAAAAGGCACCAGAACTGCACGTGTGTCTGTGTGATCTTTGCTCCTGGTCTCCTTTACAATGTCCCTCCTTCCATTCCCTATACATTTCATCATTTTTCCCTTTTCTGGGGGAACTGATGAAAATAAATTATGACTTAACTATTGTTCTCCAGTGAGTCACACCAGGATCTGCCTGTTCCTTTTTTTAGCAAAATAAGTTTCACATTATGGAGGCAAATGGAATGTGTAATGCTCACAAAGTTCCTGTGAGAAACTGCTGTTCAAAAACGGTGCCAGCTTGCTGTTTAATGATATTATTATCTTGAAGAGCAGAGGGATGTGACAGCTGTAACCACTCTGCAGAGGCAGGGGCATTGCCATTGGGTGGCATCATAATTGATCATCTCTCCCTCAGAGTTCCAGATGACCGCCTGCTCCTTGAAGCAGACGCTTGAGTGAAGTCCCTCTGTCCATCTGCCAGGAAGGACAGGGCAGAGACAGGCGTAGTTCTATTCTGGATACTGGGGAAAGCAAGCAGAGAAATCTCCTAAGCAAGGGGCTGAATGCAGAGAATACACAACTGCTAAGTGGAAGAGCTTTGCATCGAGCAGGGAGGAGAGTAAAAGAATTTACTGGCTGGTCGGGGGTGAAGTTCTTTAGTATCCTGTAATTATGGTTTATCTTTCAAAACAAAAATAAGGCTTGGCCTAGAGGAGTGTGCCAGGCCCTTTCTTGCTACGTGTGTGAAACTGGAAACGAATTCTGTGAGGCTAGGAAAGAGGAGCCAGCATGGACTGCCATTTGGCAGCTGCTCAAATAATATGAATGAATGAATGAATGAATGACCTTTAGTAATAGTCACTAAACAAAGAACCACTTCCTGTTAAGTGAGACAGCACCAAGTACTCATGCACACTTTCCGAGGGGGCCTAACACTCCAAGATCTCGAGGATGGACTGCTTCAAAGTCAGACATTGCTAGACTGTCCCACGTGTTTTGCCTGAGTTCTTCTTGTGTACTATCCTTCTTTAGTCATCACCTACCCTACAGAGGTGACACACAGAGGTGACATTCATGGGTTTTGTGGACTCCTTGGTTTGAGAGTAAATGAAGATGGGTACATAGGAGGTCCCTGGCTGGGGTCCTGATCCCTACTTCCGACTCCCCACTGGCCACAGGGAGGGCAGGGACATGCAGACACCTAGAGAGAACGAGACAGCAGGAGACAGCTCACTGGACTGTTTCTCTGCAAAGCAACAAAACGGCTTCAACCCAACAAACTGAGCCATCCATGACACAAAACCATATTGCATAAGCTTATAAATAGGATCTTATATAAGATAAACTACTATTTTCTGCAAATCGCCTACATAAGTTGATTTGGTGGTATTCACAGTCCTTATAAATGAGCAAATTAAGTTACTTAGCGAGGAAGGCACATGGCATGCCAAGCACGGTAGACTCATGCGCGCACACACACACACGCACACACACACGCGCGTGCATTCACCTGGGCCTGCACAATCACACCCGCGTGAACTTCATGCCTCAGACAACAGTGCATGACAGCTTTCACAGGAGCACCCTGTTGTCACTCACGGAGAGGTGTTTTCACCTGAGATTTGAAAAACACCAGTTTAGACATTTTCAGGTTATTAGAGTAAAAAAAAAAAATCTATTAGAGACTTTTACAAAAGCCATTATTTCAGAAATAGCTAAGCATCAGAGCTTCAAATCTCACAACCTTATTTTAGAAATTCTATTTGCATAATTCCAGGGGAAATATAAATCCATTCTAATGCTAGGGAGGATCTTGTAAAGATACCATTTAACTTGGAGACTTCCGAGCTCACAGAGCAAGCTCTGCCCGGTGCTGACTGCTCAGGACTCAGGCAGTGAAGGAGACCTTGTAGTCGGGGGCCTAAGAGGCAGTTTTACAAGGGCTGGGTCCCTTTTAACTGTGTGAGTTTACTGAGGAGATACACTCCTTTGTTTCTATGCTTATACACCACAAACTACTTCGCTAGGATGTTACATATGTGACCGGCACTTCTGCAGCGTGTCAGATGCAGAGCTGAGATCTGTTTTGGTGTTTACAGGAAGACACTCCAAAGCCTACTGACGAGAAGACATTTCACCTCCAGTCTAACCTGGCCCATGCAACACAGGCAGAAGCAGACACTGAATTTTAATAATTATTAGTCAAAAAAAGTGTATGGAAGTGAGTGCAGCAGTGCATTCTTGTGCTCTCAGCATTCTAGGAGGCTGAACAGTCTGTCCTGAGCAACTTAGTGTGACTGTGTCTCAAAAAAATACAAAAAATTTTTAAAAAGGGTTTGGGGATGTAGCTCAGCGGTAGAATCCCTGAGTTTGATACCCAATACTTCAACAACAACAACAAAAGGTAGTGACAATGGTAACGCCTTTACAGGCACAGGGTTTTACCCAACACAAGGTCCTGTGTTGGCAGGGAATCCTTGAGGTGCTGTATCACTACCCCATCCAACCAAAGAAGAACACGAGGCTTGGAGTGGACCACCAAGAGCTCTTCCCAACAAGAGCCAGAGGGTCCTTCAGGAATCAATTCGCTACGACAACCCCACCCAGTCCAACACAGACCTAACAAACTCCTGGGTGGATGGAGGTTGCCATGCTAGGGATTTTCCACCCGAGGTGCAAACCCCACTGTGTGTTTATTGGCGCTGAGCAAATTAATTTAAACCAAGCCACAGCTCTGCTGCCCTCTGTGTCCCGGTGCACAGAACTCCATGCGCCGAGAGCCAACAGCTTCCAGGGAAAAGGTCACCAACAGCTGGGCAAGGTGGCTGCATGCAGGAGTGTGGGCCTGCACTGGGCAGGAGCTCAGGAGGGCTGCCTCCCGGGGGCAGTGTCTGTTGGCTGGGAGTGAGCCCTCTGGTGCTGAGCCGTAGGTAATAATCCTGGTGTCCATTTACCCTGACCTCCCTGCACTCCGAGTATACTGACCCTGCAGTGCAGACCTGAGGTTCGCAGGGGCCAGTAAGAGTGAAGCACTGTTTACCAAGACCTCCTTCCCTCACCCTCCCCTTCACTCCCTCTCTCTCTATGTGAATGTCTTAAAGGAAACACAGACACTCATTATTTTGTTCCAGAATTCACATAATTCAAGGAGAAAGAATAAAGTCTACAAGGAAGAAGGTCATAAACCTGTTAGAACATTAGCCCAAGCCCCAAGGTTGGTGGCAACCCATGCCCTGGAAGAGACGGCGGCAGGGGGTCCCCCCTCCCCTCCACCACCTCCTTGCTCTTGGGCCCACCTGGGGTCAGGCCTGATGCACTGGGAAAAGGCAGCCATCCTCCTGAAAGCGGTGTGGGCCTCGGGCTCTCTCATCGTCCTGGAAACTAGCAGCAGGGAGAAGAGTGGCCTAAGGCTCTTGGGATCCCATGGACACTGGGCACGAGCCCTGGTCCCTGTCTTCCCCAGCAGCACCCGTGGGCCACAAGGAAGTGGGGCTTCTGCCAATCCCAGGCATGCGGGACCCCGCCAGCTCCCCAGGCAGGTGTGCAGGCTCAGAGCTGTCGGAGGAATACACACTTCCTTCTTCCACTCTGAGCCCCAAGGGCTAGGGCGGGAGTGGCCTGACTCCTCAGGGAGTTGGTCTGGAGTCCTCGTCACCTGCCTCCCTGTGACTGGAGTCACTGCTGAGTGGCTGAGGCAAAAAACAAACTTGCACTGTGTTTTCTTGTGCTCACCGCAGGCAGGCAAAGGGCGAGGTCAGGATGAGGCTGCATTTCCCGGTGCATTCGAGCAAGGGCAGACCTGGGAGGGACAGCTTGGACACGGAGGGACCCTGAAACAGGTTCTGTGCCAAATGCATCCGAGCCTGGGTCCCCTCTCTCATTCCTCTGGCTTCCTTGATGCCCACTTGTTCTCTGCAGAGAAAATGGTGCAGGAGTGGGGGACATGCCGGTCTCTGCCTTGCACACCTGCTTTCCAGCTTTTGATTTCTTATTTTCTCTTTGTGGCCTATCATGTCACCTGGGCTCTAGATATGTCTGCCATGCAGCTTTCCTGGAGCCATCTGAATGCTGCTTTTAGCTGGGCACCTGCTTACCCCCACTCCCTGTGGCCCTGCTAGGGTATCCAGCCTGGAGACTGCACCTGGCAGGTGCACAGGCCCCGCCCACCCAAGACAAATCACCAACTGAGCCTGCCTGGCTGGGCTCCCTAGCCTGTCCACAAAGCCAGGAGCCTGGTGACCTCCTCTCTGATTACCCACAGGCTGCCACTTCAAAATAATAGACTCCTGCCACCGGCAACTCCACCTGAGTCAAGTTCATTCCAAGGCTGACAGCGCTATCGTCAGCAGTTTCCAGGCAACGTCTGGAGTGTTGACAGAGGCTCCAGGCAACCAGTGGGCGTGACTGTGTTATTAAAGCCCAGGAACAGGCAGGTAGCATGGTGCTTTCTGAAAATGGTTCTTGAAAAGGTCCCAGCTAGCTTGCATTTCCAAAATGCCATACAGAGTTCTAATCAAATGGTTTATAATTTAAGGACAAAAGCATAACAAGTATACTTAGTAGCGATGAAAGCAAGCATTGAGTTCAGAGACTGACAGTCGCTTAGAGTTCCCAGGTGGCTCACACGCACTCACCTTTTAGAACCCACAGATCCACACCTGCGACCTTGGCAAGAGGGACACTACTGTTAACATTTACCTTCTGGGGGAGGCAGGGACACCGTGCTGGCAGGAAGTCCCCTTTCTCCTGGGAGGTGGTTTTGGGGGCCACAAGCCATGGCCTTCTCTGGGATGTGACTGGCCACCGTGGAGCAGACGCCACTCCAGAGGGACACAAACACTGTGGAGGATGCAGTGCTGTATCTGTGCTTCCACTGCTGAATGCCCAGAGACCCAGGGGTCCCCAAAGAGCAGGGAGGCTGGATGAGGGCTTGGTGCAGCCTCCACACACCCAGGGGCGCATGCATCACTCTCACTGCCACCTCTGCCACCTCCCAGCACATTCTCCGAGGCACAGGTTGCACATCCTACACCTGCTTAGGTCTAACTGAGTGTTCAGAACTTCCTTCCCTTTCTTTATCCTTCTTTGCATGGCCCATCCTGTATATATCCCAGGAAATGAGAGCAGAATGAAAAGGTCAATAACACGAGCATATACTAAAGTGCAACTTGCACAGTGCAACAGAAAATGTTTTATGCAAAAAGGTTCAAGGCTTTGTGATAGGACCTCTGTCCCAGTTCATTTTCTATTGCTATAAATGAATGCTGTAGAATGGGTCACTTATAAAAAACAAAGGTTCAGGTGCCCACAGCCACCATTGGAAGATTTGCTTCCTCCGGGCAGCCAGCACAGGCAGGGAGGTGCAGCCGGATATGTCCTGTATGCCTGCAGGCCACCACTGGAGACCCTTGCTTCCTTTAGGCAGCCAGCACCCACCAGGAGAATCAGACAAACACATCCCTGTGTGCCTGCTGCCATCGGGGGAGTCCCGGTATAGACACACAGACTGAGAGAAGAAGCAGCCCCACCTCCACACACCCCTGATCACTGGGAAAGCCTCAGTGTAGCTGCACTGGAGAAGCCTGCCCCACACCTGCTACCTCCCTGGGAGCCCGGGTTCAGAGAAACCCAGGTGCCTGTCCCATTCCTCTACACCATGGAGGGGCAGCCAATCTGGGAAGTGGCTGGGACCCATAACCAGCTTGTTGGGAGGAACCCAGGACAATGTCAAGACAAAGAAGCAAAAGGCAATCTCAGACCTCCAGCCCACACAGAACAAGTCTGGGAGATACAGTCATGGAAGAAAACGGAAGTCACCCACCTGAAATCTCTGAGAGGACAGCAGCTGAAGTAAAGAAACACCTTCATGAGACTGTAAAAGTAATCAGACCAGAAATAATGTCTCAGGTAAAAGAAGAAATCACAAAGAATTGCTGAGCATATCTAAAGAAGACATAGATTAAAAAAAAAGAGGAGCATAGGAAAATGATGGAAACCTTCAATGAACAATACAGGAAGGAATTATAATGCATGATTCAGACATATCTAGGAAATTAAAAAGTCGATCGAAAGCTGGCAAAACCGCTTGAAAGAGACTGAAGACAGACTTTCAGACCTTGAAGACAGGATTGCAGCTAGCGATTGTGAAAGAAAGATCTCTCAAAAATAACAAGGAACCAGGAAATAACAATTCAATGGCTGCAGGACGACACAAAGAACAATAACTTAAGAGTGACAGGTATCAGCAAAGAAGCAGGGGTCAACACAAATGCAATAAAAAGGCTATTTACAGAATAGCAGAAAATTTTCCAAACATGGGAAAAGGATCTGGCATGCAGATAAGCAAGGCATATAGAACTCTAACTAGTCATAACAAAGTAAGTCTACACCCAGACATATAATAATCAAGATCCCAGAAATTCAGCACAAGAACAGAATGTTAAAGGCTGTTAGAGAAAAGAAACAGATCACCTATAAAGGAAAACCAACCAGACTCAGCACTTGGCAGACTTGTCAGCACAAACCATCAAGTCAAGAAGAGTTTGGAGTGAACTGCTTCAAATCCTGAAAGAAAATAACTTCCAACCTAGACTGATGTACCTTGCAAAATTATCTTTCAAAAATAATGGAAAAATAAGATACTCCCATGATAAAGAACACCTGAAGGAATTCATGACCACGAAACCAACTCTACAGAGAGTGCTGAAGGATATTCTAGAGAGAGATAAAGATGACATGGTTCCAGGAACAGCAGCAGAGGAGGATCACCAAACAGGACAGGCGATAGAACAAAGGGGTGAAGTTGGAGGGACAACAGCAGGACAGCATGGCAGACACCAACCAGTGCATGCCAGTTGTAACTATTAATGTGGATGGCCTCAATTCACCAATAAAGAAACACAGGGAGAATGGATCAAAAAACAAGATCCATCAGTACACTATATACAAGAAACACATTTAACTCCAAAGGAAATTCACAGACTGAAAATCAAAGGAGAGAAAACAACAGGAGGCCAGAAAAAAGCAAGGGTAACTTGCCCATCAGTCGCAGAATGGCTAACAAAGATAAGGTATGTTCACACAACAGAAAACTACCCAGCTATAAAAACAGGATGATCTCGAAGCTCTTGTAGGTAAATGGAGGCAACTGAAGGTCACGCTCATGAGTGAAATGGTTTGGATTCATACAGGTGAACACCGAGTTATCTTCCTAGCATAAAAAACTGAAGGAGTTAGTAGGATCCAAAAAGCACAGTAGGTACCATAAAAGTGACAGAGGAGGAAACACCTAAAAAGGGAAAGTGGTAATCACTGTTAATTTCCCATTATCTTGTTTTGAATTCTTGTATTGTTTTCATAATTTTGTTAGGTTTGGTTTTATTCTGTCCTGTTTTGTTAGATTTTACTGTGTCTGATGGTAGGGGCAGCTATTTTGAAGATAAGGGGACATATTATGGTAACCATTGTTGATTTCCTATCATCTTATTTTGAAGTCCTATAATGCTTTCATTCTTTTGTTTTGATTGATTTTACTCTGTTTTGTTTTGTTTGACTTTATTATGTGTGAAGGGATGGACAGGTATTTTGAAGGAAACAAGAGATTCTGGTAGCCACTGTTGATTTCTTTTTGTCTTGTTTTGAAGCTCTGTATCTCTTGCATTGTTTTGCTCTGACTTGCTTTATTCTGTTTTGTTCTCTTTTGTTTTATTCACCTTAAAATAAAAAAAAAATGAAGGTTCACTCAACTTGTGGCTCTGCTAGGAGGTCTAGGTTGAAGGGCCATAAATAGTGGGGGGGCTTCTTGTGGAAGGGGCTCACTGCAGAGTCCCGAAGCAGTGAAAGGCAGCAAATGGCAAAAGAGAAACAAGAGTGAAACTGGCTTTTATAACGTATCTCCTTGAGATAACCTGTTAAACCACGTAAATAGATGAATCCATTCATGATAGCAGAATCCTCACGACCCCCTCGCCTCCAAAGAGCCCTACCTGGGCTCACCCATTAATACCTAACAGTGGGGGCTAAATTTCAACATGAGTTTTGGTGGGACTGTTAACTGCAATACATCAGCTTGACGGGAGTGAGCACCACCTGGCAGGTTCGTGGGTGTGCCTAGGGGTGACTGACACGAAGGCTGCACACTGAGGAGGAAAGACCCATGCCAGCTGTGGGCGGCACCAACCCCTAGGCTTGTAGCCTGGAAGAAGTGAAAAAGCCAAGAAGAATCAAGGGTGCCTATTTTTGGAGCGCTAGTCTTTACCATCACCTCTGGACATTCCTCTTCGATTTGTTCAGCCTGCTAGTGTAGACTAGCGTTGCTGACTCTCCAGGGAGCTTCCAGGCCTTTGACCCCGCCTTGGTCTGTGGCTTCCACCTTCTTGAGCCATTCTTGGATCCTCTGGCTGTCCAGGGCAGAGATGGCCACCACGACCTCTCCCACCTCCAACCCTGTGAGCCACCTACTAAATCCCCCGTGTAATCATACGTATGTTTGCTACTGACTCCATTCCTCTAGAGAACTCCAGCTAATACACTTAGTAACCTCCTGGGGCCTCTAGGCTCATTTTATTCACAAGGACTGGAAAGAATGAGCCAGGTCCAGGTGGTTCCCACTCGTACTCAAAAATGCTTACAAACAGCAGAGTCCAGCGGTGCATCTCTGTTTTGCACGTGAGGAAACAGAGGATCTGTGAGGCCAAGCAACTGGCCCAGCATCACAGAAGCAGCAAGTGCAAATCCAATCCTCAAACTGAGGCTGGTACTTCACCCAAGTGTGAGCCTTCCTGTGACAGCAGCAGCCTCCTAAAGAAACCCAGGCCTGGGTTCTAGGGTCAGGTCAGGTTCCACCCTTTGGCCGCCTGTACCAAAAATCTTCCAAGTCTTCATCCTGCTGCCCTAGTCGTTCCCCGCCTAGGGACTGACTCCAGCCTAAGGTGATACCAGAGCCCTGCCTGGTAAATGCATGCTGGAAACACTCTAAAGGACATTGACAGGTGACTGGTTATGACACTGGGACACAGTCACGGGAGGGGATGCTCTGTAGGCACTAAAGTCATGTCAAGGGCCAGGACAGAGCTCAGCAGCACAAGCACCTGCCTGGCAAGCGTGAGGTCATGAGTTGACTCCCCAGTACCCCAAAATATAAAAATAATGAAAGTCACAGCACAGAAAGATATTTACCACAAGCAGGAATGCACTGCAAAGGGGGAGGCGGCCTCGGCACTGCTTCTGAAAGGGTCACGCACCCCATTACCCAAACCTTGCTCAACACTGATGCTGCTTTGGTAAGTCCAGCCGGGTCCTAAGAGCCTACCGGGGAAGGCTACCTGCCTGCCTTGGGTGCAGGAAGAACCCATTGTAGGATTTGCCACCCTACAAAATGATGGGTGCAGGAAGAACCCATTGTTCCTGGAAAACCTCTTAGTGCATGCAAGGGATGAAGGACTAAAAAACTGAGAGCCGAAGTTATCCCTGGGTTGCAGAAGTGCATAGACATCAAACTTCCTGGTTAGATTTGTGCTTTCCTCGCTATGTAATCTTTTGGATTGAAGGTGTATTTTGTTCATAATTAGAAGCAGCTCCAATAGCTTCTCCTAAAGACCAGGCAGTATGACAGTTGGGGCAGGAGACTTGGGATTGAATTACTTTCCCTATCTGGGCTCGGCTTCCTAATTTGGAAACTGGAAGGAGGTTGTGAGGTCCCAATAGACCCCGTGTGAGCTTCTCCCCGAGGTTCCTGCTGTCAGACCCTGTCCCTCCTCAGCTGGAATCAGGGGCCCATGTCTATGAGTGTTTTTGACGTGGCTTCCTCCATTATCTCCTCTCTAAGAGGACAGCTGGAGGAGACACCATCTCAGTGGGGATTTATAGCACTAACTCGCAGGGATGCAGCCAGCGGGCCACCTGTGAGGCACGCCGGCTCGGGCCCACCTAGAACCGCTCTTCCTAGAAGGCAGCTTCTCCCCTGGTCCTGCTACTGGAAGGTCCGTCTCACATGGAAACCACTGTGGCTGTGCTCTGATCTCAGACAGGACCAGGTCCCGAGCTGCACTGGCCTTGGACAGGGATACAGAACTGCAGGAAACAAGGTTGGGGCAGCCTGTACACACGCGTCCCTTAGTTCACACATGCCTCTACTGCACATAACATTTTGAACATGCAAGTTGTTTCCCTCCAGGAGAAGAGATAGGCGCGCTGTTCTTAAGTTCTATTCAGCTACATCACACGTTAAGCCCAACAATTACAGTCTCAAAGTCCAAACGAGAGAACTGACATCACTTGGACTGGCTGTTTACAATGCTCAGCAGTGAGCAGGTTGCACGCCCTGCCCCTTGTAGGGAGGCTCCAGGGCTGAACTTACAGGTGGTGCCTGCCTGCTTCACCCTTTCCTCACTTAGTGCCCCAAAGTGATGCTATGAAGAACCCAAGGACCGCCCCGAATTACACTGCTGTCTAACTGAACCCTAAAAACAGAAGCAGCAACCACGGCACACATCACCACACCCACGGGGCATCAGGGGGACATCAGAATAAAACCTCATTATCTAGGCTCAGAAAACCCAAGCAGCACAAAGAAGCAGTTCGCCCGCCCTCTTGGTAAGCGCTTCCTCCGGCGTGAGGAGACCCAGCAGTGTCTCGTGAGCCTACCGGTGAGCGGGCTTGGAATCAAACATCCCAAACCCCACCCCCGTTAGCAACTGGGGAGAGAGGTCTGAGCATCTCCTGGCAGGATGACGGTGTGCAACATAGCAAATATGGGGGTCTCCTCTGTCTTCTCTTTGAAAGCAAGAGTTGTTTTCAGTTTTGTTTCATTATGATTAATTGCTTTACTCTGTTCAATATTCTCTTTTGATTGATTGTATAATGTTCTGTCTTTGGTTTGATTTTGCTATACCTAATTGATTAGACAACTATTGTGAAGATAATGAGATCTACTACGGTACCTATTACTGTTATCCCGCCAACCTGCTGTGAAGTTCTGTACCAAAGTCACTGCACTGTCTCAATTGGCTTTGTTCTGTTGTGTTTCTACTACCTTCAAAAAAAAAAAAAAAAAAAACCCAGGTGGTAACAACCCACCAGGTAACAAAGCTTCACACATTTCTAATAAAGTTTTTTCTGGGTTAACTTTCTTCTGTATGTCTAAGAAAGAAAAAAATCTTCTCAAATAGTTGATTTCATCTGAGCCCTGTGCTAAGATCCTCTAACAACGGGACTGAGTGATTCAGACGAGGGGGATGCTCTGGTTGGACATAAATACCCTCCTGTTTCATAATTCTGAGACATCACATTTGGAGCATGAGGCCACGAAGTAATATGGAAACACATCTGGCTTGTTATGCGGAGACACCTAATATTCCACATCATCCCAGAAAGGCCTAAATCAAAAGAGCAAACTCCCCGTTGTCTTAAATATTTCCATGGGGGTGGGCACAGAAGTTAGATGCTCCACCTCATTCATCATGAAATGAATTTGGCACTGTCTCCCGGTGCAGCTGTCCTGCCTCAATTAGACCACCAAGTGTCTGACGGTACCAACGAACCTGATGATTTCTGTAGCACTGAGTACACAGTGGGTGCTAAATAAATGCACAGGCCCTAGAATAGCACAACCTGGAGACTGCATGCTCTTCTCATTGGCAAGGGTCCTGCAAAGCCAGTGGGCACGGTGCTCCAGTCCATACGGGAGCACTGGCATGTGTCCCTTTGTTAACAGATACACAGGAAAGTGCCAAGGAGGGAGGATGAGTGACCAGGGACTTCTAGAGCTTTCCACTGCCCTTACGTGAAAACGCAATGGCGATGTCAGGAACTGTTCTCCATGACATCGGTTTGTGCCTTCGATGGAGCCTGGATCAAACATCAGGAGTGTTTCACCCAACCCAGGTGACAGAGTCAGCAATGAAAGGCAGTCAGGGGCTGTAGCTCAGTGGGGTACAGTGTTCGATCCCCCAACACTTCGACAACAGCAACCCAAAGGGCCGCAGGTGGCAGGGAGGACTGACAGGCTCGGAGACAGGCTCAGGAAGTGGGGAGCACCCTTGGGGGAAGAAGTGGGACCCTTGAAGTTGACCAGTGTACTGGGAAGAGAAGCCTTGTACCGGCTGGTGGAGGCCCAGGTCCTGCCCCAACCCGGGTCCTGGTGTGGCTGGGCAGGTGGAGCTCCCAGGAAGGGGTGGGATGCTTGCCATCCCTGGCCAAGGCCTGGGAACAGTCAGGGCGATGATGGATTAAAACACAAAGCTAAGGCGGATTGGGGTGCACCCAGCCCCTCTTCCAGGGCCACTGTCTCTGTAACAAGATCTTTCTCCTTGGAATTTCTAAGGGTCAAATAAAAGAGCAGAGGGCAGAAGCCTCACAGGAATTAGCGGGATTGAAGATTATTTACCCCACATTCCACTCCCACGGGTGGCGAGGCAGCAGCTCTGCTTTCAGGACCACTGAGCAGAAAGGCCCTTCCCTCCGGCAGGGCAGGACACCATGTCCACCCAGGGCTTCGGGAAGAACTGCCCAGGCCTCACTTGATCCACAGCGTAGCCCAAGGCAGGACTTACAAAGCAGCCAGGCTCACGCTGGGCATGGTGTCCCCAGCCCCTCACAAGAACGGCTGTTCCAGGGATAAATGTGTATTAACTGGTTGAGGCCGTGGAGAATGAGGCTCGGGGATTTTAAGAATCACTGAAAGGGATAATTTCTTTTCTCTTGAGGAGGCTATAGAAGCCACAAACACCAAGAGAGGAAGAGAGAAAAGCAAATATACCTGGAGACTTTGTTTGGAGTCCTGGATCCAGCTGTTCCTGAAGCCAACTGTCTGTGACTTCCTAGTTACAGAAGCCACAAAAATCTGTCCTTGGTTTCATAAGAGCTAAACAAGCCTTTGCAAACTTTACCCAGCAAAGAAAGAGTCCCAACGAATGCCCTGAGTAAACAGGAGCTGAATGTCAAAACACGCAAAGCCTCTGACGCTGCCTGGACATGCTGGGTGTGGTTTAATTTTTACATCTGTCGGACAAAAGGTTTGGTACACTTTTAGAGAGCGACACCCAGGACAGGTGGAGGCCAAATGGGAGGCAGATCTCAGTATGGGCACTGTCGGTTGGTTTGCTGTCAGTTCACACTAGCAGAGAGAGGCACATTGCTTTGTACCAGAGTCACGTTTGAACAGATCGGTCACGGCAGGGTGAGCAAACTCCTGGCTCTGGCTCATTCTCTGTGCATGCCCCATGGGCTTGGATGGCCTCACTTCTTCCACCAGGTGGGAAAGGGTGAAGGGACTCAGAGTGGGGACATGGGTAATGGCAACAGGATGCTTATGTAGGAAGAAAGGCGAGGCGTATTCAGTACCAGTCCCGAGTGACTGGTGCACAGGAAGGAGAGGATGGTGTCTGGGAGAACTGGATGAATGGTCAGGAGGCCCAATAGCCACCCAGGCCACTGGCCACCTCCCAGAAGGTAGGTGCTGCTGACAGAGTGCTGAGGGCTGGAAGAACTATGCTGGCTGAGATTAAGATTGGCAGGCAGTTATCCCTGGGCAGAAATGAAACCATGGATTCTACTCTCTGGGCACTGAGAAGCCCAGCCAGGGCTTCTGCATACAGCAGGTGCTCGTAAGGGGCTGCAGCAAGTTGCCACCACTGATTCTGCCGGACCTTGGAAAGAACACGTCTGTAGGATGCTGATACGAAACGCAACGAGTGAGAACAGCCAGAAATGATAAAGCTCCATCATGCAAATGTGGGGAGGGCTAAGCCTGGGTCTGACAGTCAGTGCTGCCTACCCTGCAGGTCTTGGTGTCACTGATTAGCCTGGGCCCAGAGAGTTTCTCACCTGTCACCAGGGGACAGCAAGGCCTGTCATACAGGATGCTGTTTAGGACCAAATGAGATGATGTCATGTGGGAAGGAAGGGATGATTGCTCACTAATTTTGGCAGCTCTCAAAATGTGGTCCATGGGGACCCAACCACACCACCTCCGCGCAGGCCTGCTCTGGCTGTCTGTCCCAGCTCGCTGGGATTCAGAAATAGCGCCGCCCACAGGCAATGATCTGAGGCTGGGACACAGCAGCCTGTGCTGGGAGGCACAGGGGACGGCAGACCCACAGGTGCTCTGTCCTCAGCCAACAGCAAGGCAGGGATGGGGTGCCCTGGAGGCACAATGCCAAGACCTGCTCTTTGGACCATGGATGCGTGGCCCTGAGTGTAAGAGAGCCAGGACACTCCTGCACCAGCCAACAAACAATCCAGGGGCCTGTGCGGTTTCAGAGCGGGAGGGAGGGCTCTGCACAGAGGGACGAGGCTAGCAATGGCCAGACGCAACCAAGCACCTGGCACAAATTCAAGCACAGGCCTGGGGGAGAAACACACAGTGCTGAGCCAAGTTGAAAAGGGGTTAAATCAGTGGGGCTGGGCCTGAGCCCCGCCCTCTCCCACAGTGATGCTCAGGTCCCAGGGAGAGAGACGCATGGGGGCGATGACATCATCCTGATACACGAAATGGTCGTGTCCCCCCTAATTCATACGCTGAAATCCTGATGCCAAGCTGATGGTGTGAGGAGGCGGGGTGCTGGGAAGGGATTGACTGTGAGGGTTCAGCTCTCCACAGAGGGATTAGTGCCCTTCCCAAAGATGCTCGGGGAGCTCTCTCCCGCTTCTGCCTTGTGGGGACACAGCAAGAAGGGACCATGGTGAAGCAGGAAGTGGACCCTCCCCAGACCCAAGCCTGTTGGTTCTTTGAACTAAAGACTTCCAGCCTCCAGAACCGTGTGGAATGAATTTCTGTTGCTTCCAGGTTATTTCTAAGTCACCCAATCCTTGCTGTTCTGTTCCAGCAGCCTGATTTGACCAGGTCAGACTCCGCCTTGGGGCACTGGAAAAAAATGGGAAAATGATCCTGGCTGGGCCTTGCAGGGAGCGGTGACAGCTCCCGGGCCCCCTCCTCAAACCCTAGAGCAAGTGTGTGACCACGGAGTCACTTTCAGCTCACAAGGAGGGTAGTGAGATGGCCCTGGCACAGGAAGACGCAGGAGAGAGGGACAGCGGTGTGCCCATGGCAATCAGGTGTCTGGATTAGGGGGCCAGTGGCAGGAGCCCAAGTTCAAGTGCAGGTGCTGCAGTTGACAGAGCTGATTCAGGAAGGCCCCTGGCCGACAGCCACAGTGGGGTCAATTCTTCAGCAACTGTAGGGGGTGCCTGGGCGGACACGATGGCCCTCGAACTGCAGACTTCACATCCATACCGTTGGCTAGGACGACCTGGGGAGGCTGTCCTTGAACTTCAGGCCAAGACGCTGCCAAGCCAACAGGAAGAAGCGTGGGGGTGGGAAGAGCATCTGCATTCCTCCCTAGTTTTTTTTTTTTTTTAATGTGAAATATACAGCAACTGTATTTTTAAATTTTCTCAGCAGGAATAAATAACAGCCAAGAGTCATGATGAAGCTATGGGAAGAATGTTTGCAATCCAGAATGAAATAATTACCACAAAAACAAGATTGACAGGGGATAGAACTGGAAAAAATAAACCCGGTTTTAAAAAAATGCAGAAAATGCAGATGAAAACAAGACCTTTAGAAACTCAGGATCTCAGCGAAGGTAAAAGCTGCAGCTCTTGCATGGCAAACCATCCAAAACGTTTCAAAGCATGGCACTGAGCTTGACTGGTTCCATAACTGGCCCCAGCACACAGAGCGATAAATGGCAAAACTGAACTCTCTTAGCTGAACAAACACGATACCAAACACCAGCCAGGATTCAAAACACTTGTAACAATAAAACCGAAAGCGAGTGACGTTAGCAAAAATGGCAGACCAAGGACCTCCAAAAATTCTCTCCCCCATGATGGCAGTGAAGGGACTGGCTTAAAAACAATCAGAACTGGGGCTGGGGATTTAGCTCAGCGGCATAAGTGCCTGCCTTGCAAGCAGGCAGTCGTGAGTTCGATCCCTGGTATCGATTAAAAAAAAAAAAAAAACAATCAGCACTGATTTTGTCAGAATTCTAGAAATTGGGGCAAGAATTCAGGAAGCAATGATTCAAGAGAACCAGCTGAATCTCAGTAAAGTAGTGAGCTTTGTGGTATTTTAACTTACAACTTCCAGCCTTGAATACCAATAGCTTCACAAGCACTAGTTTGTATAAACCAGCAGCCAGGAAGCCACGGGGTTGGTGGGAGGCAGGACTGGGCTGAAGCTTCTTCAAAGATCCATTCAAAAAATTATCATTATTTGACCTGCCTTTGGTGGTTCCCTGGAAAGACTCACTTGCAAAGGGGAAAATCCACTTGGACCTGAGTCAGAGCTCACCCAATATAAAAAGTCCTTTCTCTCCCAGGAAGTGTTTATGGGACACATTTATAGGCAAATATTTAACTTCACTTCACGCCTGCCTGAAGCAGCCCAAAACAGGTGGGACAGGCAGCAAATGAACTAAAATACTTACAGCCCAGCATATTCCTGAGAATCTAGAAGACTGTATGCAGGCCTGTTCACATCCATTCTCAGAACAGATCTGAGAAGCCCTCAGCCTCCACCTCTGACTGACCTTGCAGGTCCACACAAAGAGGCAGTGAGTTTAGACAGAGTTGTTGGCGGTACGGCTGAGTGCTGAAAGGTACGTCTCAACATGTATGCAGATTCTCTCAACAAACTCCGGTTTCAATGTTTCAGAAAATCTCGGTCCAATTATTATCTGATCACTAAGCTAACCAAGTACAGATTTCAGTGGTTCCACATGACTTTAAATACAGATTGTGTTGAACTGTTTCAGAACAGTCAATAAACAACCAACAACAGCAATAACAACAAACCCTTGGAAGGTGGAAAGGGAGGACCTGACATTCTAAGTTGCCACATTATATTTTTTTAAAATTGCAACAAAAATCTATGAGACATATTAAATATGGTCCGCACATAAAAATACCAAGATGTTAGATTTACTAGACAAAGAACTTAAATAAATAAATTATTTTAAATAGGTTCAAAGAATCAAGAAAATGTGTATAAATGAAAGGGCAAAACTGATGTCTGACCAATAGAGAAATAAAGAAATAGAAAATATGAAAGAGTAACAAATGGAAATTTCTGAGTTGAAAACTAAAAAAAAAATCACTGAGGGAGCTCAATAGCATATCTGAGCTGGCAGAAGAATGATTCACCGAATTTAAAGACAGGTCAAATGAGATTAACCAGCCTAAAAATAGAAAGAAACAACAATACAAAATGTGCGGAGATTCAAAGATCTGTGGTACATTCCTGAGTGCATCCCTCATATGGAAATTGACATACTTAAAAGTGGAGTGGAGAGAGAGAGAGAAACAGACAGAGACAGAGGATATTTGACGAGCTTATAGCTGACCAAATTTGGGAAAATATCACACATGCGGGAAATTTAATGATACTCCAATCAGGATAAACACAAAGAGATTCATGCCTAGACAACCATCAAAGCCAAAGTTAAAGAAAATCTTGAAAGCAACAAGACAGTACCAACTTACAACATACAGGATGTGACAATCAGGACTGTCAACTCAGTCGGGTTAAGAGACCTTGAGATTCGTGAAACACACTTCTGGGTGGTCTGTGGGGGTCTCCAGAGACTGAGCGGGAGACTGTCCTGACAGGAGGAGGAGGAGTGCTTGCAAGCTCCATGCTGCTTGGGTGGGTGCATCTTCTGCTACTGCTGTCACTCACATTAGGTGAGTTTGGTGACCACTGTGCTGTGGACGCTGCCCTTGCCTGTGGACATTGACACAGACACCAGCAACTCTTAAGGGAGCTGAAGGTCTGGGACTAGAACTGAATTCTTGGTCCTTCTTGTTCTGGGGCTTCCCAGATTTTTTTTTTTTTTTGAGACAGGGCTTTGCTATGCATTTAGGCTGGCCTTGAACTCACTGTGTAGCCCAGGCTGGCCTCTACCTCACAAGGATCCTCCTACCTCAGCCTCCCAAGTGCTAGGATTACAGGCATGTGCACCACCAATGTCAGACCAGCTTCCAGATTTTTTGGACTGAGAAGCTACTGGATTCTCTGGCTCCCAAGTGTGCAGATAGCCATTGTGAGACTACCCTGCCTCAGCTCCGGTTAGCCTACCTAATCATCCCTTTTTATAATTTTATATATAATTTACAGTACAGTCTGTTAATTCTGCTCCTCCAGAGAACCCTCATCAACATTTAAGGGACTTCAATAAAATCAGTGTCAGTTTTCTTACAGTACGTCATGAAAGAAGTGACATAAACTAACATACTGAAAGAAAAAGAGCGGTTGAAGAACGTTAGAGCCAACAAAATTATCTTTCACAAGTGAAGGGATGTGCAGCACCTGTTTAACCGACAGTTTGTTTCTGAAGTGAAGAAAAGGTTTTGGAAAATGCCTGGAACTAGAAGGTTGTCCAACACTGCAAATGTACCAAATGCCACCGCGTTATTTGCTTTACTTTTCATGTTATATGCATTCCGCTTTGATATTAAAGAAGGAAGGGTAAATTATGGCAAATTAAGACATTCCTGGGTAAACAAAAATTGCAGAGAAATTGTTAACAGGAAATCTGCCTTACAAGAAACACTAATGGGCACCAGACATTAAAATAAAAGTACCAGGAAAGGCAATTACATAGCTAAATATAAAAGAAAAAGTAGATTTATTTTTGTCTGTAACTTTTTCTAATTTAGAAAAAAACAGCATAAAACTATGACTACAAATGTGAGGACATAATATGTAAAGGTACGATCTGAATGGTAACACCACAGAAAAGAATGGAAAGAATGGAGCTATATAACAGCAAAGTCTGAAACTACACTGCTGTTAATACAAACTGGAATGTTATAAATTAAGATGTAAATTGTAATCCCAGGGCAAATACTCAGAAAATGTACTTAAAATCATGGAAGAACTGAGAAGGAAGATGGTATACTAAAAGACATCTATTCGGACAACAGAGGAAGTGATAAGTGAAGACAGGACTAAGATATACAGAAGCCAAAGACTAAAATATCTTGTCTTAATAATTATATTAAATGAAAATGGATTAAACATTCCAATTCATAGGCAGAGATTTACAAAACGGATAAAACAAAATGACCCAACTACATACCTTCTACAAGAGACACACTTTAAATTCAAAGACGCTAATAGGAAAAAAAGATATACCATGAAAACAATAACCACAACATAGCTGCAATGACTATGCTACTGTCAGAAAAAAATATTGTCCAGGACAAAAATCCCTAGAGACAAAAGGGAAATTATATAATGATAGGAAAGAGTTGATCAAGATTATATACATCTATTAACAGATACTCAAAATACATCAAGCAAAACTGAGAGAATTGAAGGTAGAAATAGATAAATGAGCAACAATCATTGGAATATTCAGTACCCAATTTACATAATTTACAGAAAAACCAGATAAAAGATAAAAAATAAGAACACTTGACCCATCCTATAAATAACTGAGACAATATACACTGAACGACTACTCTCTCAATACTAGCAGAGTACACATTCTTTTTTTTTTTTTTAATTTTTTTTCCAGTACTGGGGATCGAACTCACGGCCTCATGCTTGCCAGGCAGGTGCTTATGCCTGCCAAGCTAAATCCCCAGCCCCGTGAGTACATTCTTGTCATAGGTACATGGAACAGTCTCCAGAACAGACCATCTTTTTGTTAGCCCATAAAGTAAGTTTCAATAAATTTAAAAACATTTAAATCATACCAAGTATGTTTTCCAACCATCACAGAACAAATGTTAGTGATCAGTAACAAGAAAGTTCAGATATGTGGAAATTATGTTTTTTATTTTAAAGAGAATAAAACAAAAGGGGACAGAACAAAGCAGATCAGAACAGAACAACATAAGCAACACAGCACTTTATAACAAGACAACTGGATATTAACAGTAGCTACCATAATGTCTCTTTCTTTGTAAAGATATGTGGAAATTAAATAACACACTTCTAAATTATCAGTGAGTCTGAGGAGAAATTAGAAAATACTTTAAAATTAATCAGAACAAAAACATGACATGCCAGAACTGATGGTTTGCAGCTTACATAGTGCTTACTATTTAAGGACGTTTACAGCTAGCTGTAACTGTCTGCATTAAAGAACAGAGCTTTTATTAACATCCAAAAATTCTACCTTAAAAAACAAGGTAAACAAAACTGACAAACCTTCAGCTAGACTGACCAAGAGAGTGCAATGGAAGGCTCAATTACAAACAAATCAAGGATGAATTGCAGACACAAAAATGATTATGAGAAAGTACTTTGAGCAACTGTATGCCAACAAACTTAGACAGCCCAGACGAAAAGGACAAATCCCTGGAAACACAGAAACTTCCAAAAGTGACTTGAGAAGAAACAGAAATTATCAATAGCACTATAATTGTTACTGAAGAGATGAATTAAGAATTGTAAAACTTACCACCATGAAAACCCCATGCCCAGAGGGCTTCTACCAAATGCTTAAAGAAGATTATTAGTAGTTTCTGTTGGGGATGATATAAATGTTCTGGAATTAGATATTGATGATAGCCTACAACCTTGTTGGGGGTATGAGAAATACATCTCAATTATTTGAGAAGTATGGAGAGATAAAAACAAAATCTAGTACAGGCACAATGATGCAATTTGAGCTTTTTTTTTTTTTTGTCTTCTTATTTGGCCAAATTGAACATAATTTGGAAGACTGTATGCAAATCACGAGCCTTTTCCTTTTTCTGTCCTAAAAGGAGGTGTAAAATATAATCTCTTCCAAATCTTTCCTATACAGTGAAGTCTTTCAATAGGCATGAGTTAGATTAGAAAGAAATGCATACACTATGTAAAACAACAGGTGTGTGTATATGTGTGTCCATCTTTGATTTATAAAGGCTTCCCATAAAGCAATATGATAAATGAAAATCATTCCATGGAAAAGTGAGCATAGGATATATAAAAATAATTCACCTGATAGAAAATGGCCAACAAGCATATAAAATCCAAAGAAAAGTAACTAATAACCAAACATAACAATCAGCCTTCTGGAAATTTAAAAAGGTAGAAACTACCTGGTTGCTGAGGCATAAGAAATGGGCATTCCGTATATTCCTGGTAGGAGTTTAAAAATGATACATTTTTCCCAGACAACCATTTGGCAGTTTCCATAAAACCTTAATCAGCCCTTGAGTCAGCAATTCCGCGTGTGGGAATTTATCCTATAGCAATACTCAGAAACACATACAGAGAAATGAACGAATACATTCCCTGAAGTCAAGTCTGTATTAAAAATCAGATATAGGATGAATGTCCCTTAGTACTGGAATGGTGTCATGATTTATGTCTAAATGTCCCCCCAAATCTCATGCAGTCATAGGTGAGGCTTTTGGGAGGCGGCTGGATCTAGAGTGTGTAATGCTAGGATCAAGGATGTGTGAATTAGTTCACTGATTGGTTTGGCACAGTTCTAGGTAGGATTAAGGGTGTCCCAAATGCGAGTGTCCTCTGCCCCAAGGGTGGGTAGGCTGGATAAGACAGAAAGAGGGTCACTGATTATCACTTGTAACTGGCTGCTTGCTGCCTTCTGCCTGCCTGCCTGCCCTGGCACCAGCCCACTACGCTGAAACCTCTGGGCTGTGAGTCAAATAAACTTCTCCTTATTTAACTTTTGGTGTCAGGTATTTTGTCTCAGCAATGAGAAAAGTAACTAAATCAAAGGTTAACTACTAGGGAGTAGTTAAAAGAAAAGAGGCATACCTACCTGTTGTCATAGAAATATTCACACAGTATGTTATGACATTTTTTATAACATCTGCAGGAAAACATGTACACATAGTGAGACTGATTATCACTTTTCTGAAATGCTTGGGACTAGAAGGGGTTAGATTACAGGCGTTCTTTGGATTTGGGAATATCTGGCTGTGCACAATGAGGTATTTTGGGGAGAGGACCCAACTCTAACCATGAAGTTAATTTATGCTTCATGTACACATAACCTGAAGGTAATTTTACGCAATATTTCTAGCGTGCCTCTGTGTTGACTGCTACCCATGACATGAGGTCAGGTGTGAAATTTCCCACTTGTGGCATCATCCTGGTGCTCAAAATGTTTCAGATTTTTGGAGCATTTGGGATTTTGGATTTCAGGATTAGAGATGCTCAACCTGTATCATTTATTTTTTGCAAGAAAGTATAAGCTCCAACACGCACATGCCATTTATGTAAACTGTAACTGATTATATGCCCATGCCAAGAGAGACTCTAGTGGGAAAGCAGACGCTACTGCTTGCTTTCTTTCTCTTTCTTTCTGTCTGTCTGTCTGTCTGTCTGTACCAGGAATCTAACTCAGGGCCTTACCGCTTGCCAGGCAGGTGCTCATGCTGCTAAGCTACATCTCCAGCCCACACTGCCTCCTTCGCCTGCTCACTGAGTTACTCTGTGGGCCTGCTCCTGGCAGACATCCACAGCCATAGCTTCTCCCATCTCCCTGTGGCACGGGCCTGGACTCCTCACTGCCAGCCCATAAACCCCTACAGCGCTTGGGCCTGCTCCCCCTGTGTGGGGAGCCCTCACTGAGCCCTCCTTTGGCAGGAGCACCACCAATCCAGGAAGGCCTTGCTCAGGTGCTGCCCCAACCTCCAATCATGCCAAGGAGGAAATAGCTCACTGCAACAGTCTCCAAAGAAATCCTCTCCACCTGTGCCTGCATCGCCTCCACAGACTGGGGAAGGCAGGAGCAAACCTGCTGTCACCACACCATAAGCTGGGGACTTCTCAGTGTCACAATACTGTCCCCTGTCTGAAGTTCAGAAGGAGACCTGTTTTCACATCCTATGTATGAGTGTGAGGAAATGACCTGAAAGGATACACTGGGGCTTCTCTCTGCAACAGAGATTTCATTTTTTGACTGATATGTTTCTGTAGCAATTTAATTATGTATATAATTAAAAGGAAAAAAGTCCCTGGAATCAATCTCTGACCTCCTTCTGAGCACAATGCCTTTTCCTGAGTTTGACAATTATTTTAAAATTAGTTGTCAAATTGATTGGCTTGGGAGTCATCTGTAGGATTAATAAAGCACACTTCTGAGTGTGTTGAGATGGGCGACGTAGGCATGACCTTGGGTACTATATCTGGTCCCTTACCCCTTCTTCTCTAATGCTGTTACCCTGCTCTGCCTCCAGACCACCATGAACTAAGCATCTCTGCTCCACCATGATGTTTCTGCCTGGGAGCCAGAATACCATGAACTGAACCCTGTGAAACCATGAGCCAAGTTAATCCTCTTCCCCTTTAAATGGCAGGTGTCAGGTATTACCTCCCAGCGAGGGAAAGCTATCTAATATGCTGGAGAAACTCAGGCCACTAGTGGTACCCCGGCCAAGGCTCTGAATCAGCAGATACTTACAACCATGCTACCTGAGCTCCCACGGACTGCACAGTGAGTCACCTGAGAGCCATCTCCAAGGATTCTTATGAATGACCTGGGGATCAGCTAGACTGCGTTACATTCCCCAGGTGACTCCAGTGGGCAGTTAAGGTTACCAAGTCACAGGCTCAGTCCTTTCTGCATTACACAGAGGCTCCACTCTTGCTCAGCTACTCTGATACCCCACTCTCAACTCCCTGACTTGAGTCAACACACTTCCTCCTCCTCCTCACCC
The DNA here is from genome assembly GCA_004027295.1 of Dolichotis patagonum. Classification (NCBI taxonomy): domain Eukaryota; kingdom Metazoa; phylum Chordata; class Mammalia; order Rodentia; family Caviidae; genus Dolichotis; species Dolichotis patagonum. The sequence goes on along the minus strand of PVJX010002868.1, from coordinate 25,892 downwards.
AGCGGGGCTGGCTCATAGGTCCCCCATAGCAAGAAACAGTTTTTCAGGTGAAAAGCAGTCTTTGCAGGTGTGGGGGAGGAAGAGGAGTGGAAAAGCCTCCCCTCCTTCCCGCCACATCTCTGTAAGTGACGCAGTGCAGAACCACTCCACAGGAGAGTGACAGTCACGAGTGGCCAAAGTGGGAAGTGTTACAACGTTAACTAGGGCAGAGACACAGTAACACCACTCACCGCACAAAGGCAGCAGGAAGGTGAGAGGTGCTGGGCAGAGAGGCTACACTAAACATCAGTAAATGTGAGCGCGTCCAAGACGTGACACAAAGACCCTGGGGCTACCTGAGGTCACCCACAGAGGGCTGTGGAGCGTACCTCTTTAGTGCTTGGGCAGTGATCTGTGCAGTGTGAACCATGAGGTCAATCTGGCACTAAGAGAAAACAGGCTAAAGAATGGGGTGGAGCAAAAGTCTCCACACTTTCCCCAAGAGCCCCAACTTTTTCCACCTCCCTCCTCTGCCTTGAAGGCACTTGGAGTCCATGCTGCACGGTTCAGCACCCTGTGACTCACACATTACTATAGTTACCATCCCCTAACAAGACCGTAAGCAATGCAGAAGATAGGGACTGGTACCTGCGTGTCATTACTACATTCCTATTGGTCACTCACTCTGGGACTTTACAGGTGTCTCTAACCATGCATCATACAACGTGTCCTCAGCACCTTCCAGCTATGGGCACTGTTCTAGGTGCCCAGGACACAACACTGCAGAGGAAGGCTCAGCGTCAAAGATGTTATGGCCTAGATCTCGGGCCAGTGTGGCACAGGGTGCCAGGTGCCAGGACAGCACAGGTGGGCTTTGAGGACAGGAAGGCAGGATGCTTAGCCCAGATGGAAGGAAAACTGGACAGAAGATGGACACAGAAATAGAAAATCTCAAGTGATGGTGACGTGGGGCAGGATTCCGAGCACAGGAACAGCATATGCAAAGACCCAGAGGCATGAGGGTACATGATCACTGGAGTTCTCAGAGGTGGGGTGGAGGCAGAGAAGAGAACGAAGCAAGATAAACAGAAAAAAGAGAAGAGAACTGTTGCAGGTTAATTAAGCCACCTTTAGGTATGTGATCTCTATTGTAAAGGTAGTGGGAACATGACAAATGTCTCAGCAAGAGGGTCACATGATCAAATGTCAGCACTAGAAGATGCTCAAGGTTACAGGGCTTCTGTGTCCCTCCCTGAAATTCACAAGTTGAAATCCTAGTCCCTAAGGAGATGGTGTTAGGAGGTGGGACCTTCGGGGGTGATTAGGTCATGATAGCAGGTGGGGCTTTTTTGCGTGGGATCAGTGTCCTTGATGAGATCCCCTGCCCACCCCATATAAGGTTATAGAGACCTCCATCTGTGAACCAGGCAGGAGAGTAGGAACCAAATATGGCTCACTGACCTTGACTTCCCACCTCCAGAATGCTGGGAAATAAAATCTCTGTTGTATTTCATTCCCTCAGTCCATGGTGGTTTGTATACAGACCAACAGATCAAAACAAGAGTTCAAGTAGGGTGGAGGGGCTGCTGTAGGAGGGCTGGGGTGTTTAGAAGAGAAAATACACAGGACACGGCACCAGAAGTAGGGCTGGGAAGTGAGGCGAGGGGCACCAGGGCTAGGGCCCGGCTCCAAAGGTGAGCAAGTGAGCGGAACAGAGAAAGGCAGTCATGCTGGGGACAGCAAGGAATCCTCAACTAGGGTGCAGGACAAAAGCACATCTTTGGGGCAGGAAACTTTCAAAGGAGCAAGTCAAAGGTTGCACAGGCTCTGACTCAGTTTCATATAAGCAAACACAGCCAAGAAAGCACTCACATAACCACTTCCCAAACGAAAGACAACCCGTGAGTGGCCAATGTTTCCACCTGAGCCCGGGGCCCTACATGCTGAGACTTCTTAAGGGCAGGTCTGCAGCAGGGGTGCAAACCCCACAGTCTATTTTTATACAGCAGAGGAAACCAGACTGTAACCCTGAGTGAGCCTAAAGCTGTCTGCAGAACAACAGAGCGAGGAGCCTTGGGCTGAGGGTGCTTCCAAACTCCGTACAGATGAGGCAACGTCCAGGACGTGGGGGGATCTGCGCTTACTGTCAGTACCTATGCAGTTCAGGCACTGCTAACCCTTCTGGGATTATTTATTCTTATTTTTAGATGATCACGCAGCCGGTCTAACCCGTTCCTGGTGCACCACTCTGTGTCTTGACACATGCAGAGTCATGTGGCCACCACCTGGAGAGTGGTGACGGGTACAGAACTGTTCTGTCACCCCCCCAAAACACCTCCCCCGCCCGCTCCCTCAGAGCCGCACACCACCCCTCCCGCACCCCTGACAACCACGGATCTGTTCTCCGTCGCTCGTGTTCCATCTTTTCCAGAATGTCACAGAAATGGAATCGTACAGTATGTAACATTTTGAGGCTGGCTTCTTTCACCGAGCATCATGTTTCTGAGAGGCATCCAAGCTGCTGCGTGCTGTTGGTGCTTCGTCCCTTTCGCTCACTGGCACTAAACAGGAAAGCACTGGCAGCGCTGCTAAAAATACATCAGCCTTGCTCCTTTCAGCACCTGTGTGCTCGTCTTGCACAGATACCACAGACACTGTCTCCCTGTCCCAGGTGCCCTGATCACAGCAAACCAAATCCCTAACTTGGAATACGTAGAAAACAAGTGACTTATGCTGAAATACATCAGCAAAACACCAAAGCCCAGGAGGTTTCGTGTGACATGAATTTTTCTGGTCCTTCCTAATGCCTATCGGAGGGACACAGCGTGTAATTCAATGTTTTAAGAAAGCAGCCTTTATTTTACACATCTACAGATCTGACATGAGAGAGATGGCCACGCCTCGGCACTTCAGAAATTTTTCCCTAGGATTCTCCTTCCAGTAGGAAGGGAAGGGGGTTGTACATCAATCAGGCACTGTGCTAGTCATGGAATCCTGAGCAAGGGGCAACTCTGGATGGCATGTTAGCTGGACAGGGGATTGAGCGAATGCCCACTGGGTGCCCATATGTGCACAGCACAGTTCTGCATCCTCCAGGCCACACGGGAGCTAGTCCGAGGTCACCTCGCACCGGGTGTACTTCTCTCACTGCAATTTGCACAGGTTTTAGTAAAATCACGATGCTGTCTAAGCTTTCCCCATCTGTGGACGGGTTGGGAACCCTCAAGCCAGTGCAGAAAGAAGCTCGTAGATTATACAGTGTGCCATGCATGTTCCGTGAAAAAGGAATGTATACATAACATATCAAGAGTTGATTGTATTTGGGTTTAGCTACTGTAAAGATGAACAGATCGGGACTATGGAAGTAGCCAATGGAAAATTCTCATCTGGTTTCTTGGCTGAAATCAGGGGCTTTCTTGTGTTGTCACTACTATTTCACAATAAAAATGAAAAATTAGTCAACAATAAACACTTGTTTAAAGAGCTCTGGGCAAGCTGACTTGGTAGGGCTATGGTGGCTTCCAAGAATCCTGAGCACATAGCCCTCATTTCCCCCAAGATCATGGAGAGACAAGATGTGTCCCCAACAGAAGAATCCAATCATGGTGTCACATGACGTATGACAAATGCGAGGCTCAGATGTAAATGCCACAGAGGCTCAGAAAGCAGAGGGAGGGCCAGAGTGGCTGGCTAGCTTTCTCTTCTTGGGCAGGCAGGTCCACTTTCCTGGCCACTACGTGTGTCCCAGGGCCCAGGACACACACCTGACTCAGTCTGAGATTCTGGTCCCTGCCGCCAGCCCTTGTGTGCCCACCCTACCACAGTTCACACAGCTCCCACAGACCCCAGAGACCAGCAGTACCACCGGGCCCTCGAGTGCCTTCCTGACCAGCCTGGGCCTTGCTGCCTCCTCTGCCCATTAGCACAGTTCAGAGCCAAACAGGAGCCTCTGCAGATGTACGGAAGGAGCCCTGTGCCTGGTCACCAGGTTACCACCAAACCAAAAGCGATAGAAATGCTGCCGCTGCGCTAAAGGGCAGAGAGGCACAATGTACTCAGCCCTAGAAGACCAGAAGCCTACGACGACCAAGACCACCTGTCCTTTTTGCTGTTGTGTTTCTCCTTTTTTGTGGTACAGTACTGGGAATTAAATCCAGAGCTTGTGCACTACGCTACACCCCCACACACATACCCCTTCCTTTTTTTAATTTTTGAGACAGGATCTTGCTAAATTGTACAGGATAGGGTTGAACTTGTCATCCTCCTGCCTCAAGAATAGCACCTGGCTTGCTTTTTTTCTTAAATAGAAGAAGGATGCACATACCTCCACCAGGAGATAACTTCCTTCTAAAAGGAGGAAGAGAGGCTGAAATCTAGAATGGACTCACAGTGAACAACCTTTGTTACACTGGGCAGCTTTCCTGTTACTGGGACACCATACTGGATACCCACAATCTAGGACGGGAGAGGTTTACCCCAGTGTGACAGCACACGCCTATAATCCCCGTGCTCAGTATCACGAATCCGAGGTGAGCCTGGGCTACCTAGTGAGTTCAAGGCCAGCCTGGACAACATAGTGAGGCCATGTCTCAAAAGAAAAAAAGTACAACTTAAAATTTAAAAAGAAGGGGAGGTTTAATTTGGCTTATAGTTTCAGGGAATTCAGTCCATGGTCAGTTTGTGCCAAGGAAGAAACAGCATAGCAAAAGGGCATGACAGAGCAAAGATACTCAGTTCATGGCAACCAGGAAGCAGAGCAGGGGAGCAGAGCCATGGAGAAAAGATAAGGAACCAGATACAGTAACCAACGTCATACCCCCAGACAGCCCCCGAAACGCGCTCCACCCATTCCCCCAGAGACTCTCAAGCCAATCATTTGTCAACATCAAGTTTAACCATCACATCTCACCCACCAATAACGTGACACTCTTAAATCATCCATAATGCCCAAATAGTCATAATTCTAGTTAACATGAGTCCACCCACAACACCCTGTGTGATACCTGCCTCTCCTGACTTTCCAGAGTGGCACGGGCAGGAGGCAAAAACAAAAGAGCAGAGACAGGAGCCTGTCAAGCGCATGTGCATGCATGCACGTGGAGCAGGGCAGGGCTGCTGAATGAGGGGCACTGCTGTTTGTCATCTCTCCTGCCCCTAGAGATAAGTGGGCAGGTTTCCCAAGTGAACCAAGCACACTTGTGCCATCCCATTTTGGCATCTTGTAGGGGCCCAGGCTCAGCCAGGGAGGAAATCCAGCCTCCCCCTGAAAAGCCTTATAGGGCCCGGCAAGCGAGTCACAGGAAGTACTCAAGGACTCAGGTGCGGCTCCTGGGATGGGGCCTTCTCTGCAAAGGACGAGGTCCTTGGCTCTGTCTTCGGGGATGCACGCAGTTGGTGGGCAGAGGAATTCAAATGCAGAGAAAGGGACTCTGACCCCTCTTCACTCTCAGAACAGGAAGTGACTCGGCAAGTAACAGGACGGGGGTGGGGGGCACCGAAGGTGGGGGCTTTGTGAGCACCGCGGCTTTGCTAGGCAGGAGTTTTCATCTGGGTTCCGCCGCTGACAGCAGAGTGACCCAGGACACATCCTGCAGCTCCTTTCCCCTATGAAAGCAGACCCATCCTCTTGGCAGGGCTGTTGGGAATTAAATGCCACTGTGTCGGCACAGGGCCTGGCCACTGAGAAGGCTTAATAAACAGTGACCAGCAGCGTGGCCTGCACCCCTCTCAGCCACACATGTGGCTTCAGGTTTTGGTTCCCACCACAGGTCTGCCTGTCTTCAGCACCTGGGAGAACCAGGATTCCTCTCCAAGGTCTCCCTCGATTTATAGGTCAGAGACCTGGAGGGCAGAGCAGACATCCTGGGTGCCAGTCCTTGGAGCCTGGGGGTCGCCCTCACACCTTCCCTACCTCAGAGAAAAGACCATGGATGCAGCTCACCCCCCACCCCCATTGAGCATCATACCCAGGACTTTCACCTGTACGTGACAGGACCATGCATAAAGATGTCACATCACACCACAAAGCCTGCATTCTTGAGGGGTCCTTCTACATCTTCCCAAAGTCCTAAGTCACACAGTCAGGGGTAGGACTTCTTTGTTAAGAGTCCAGATCTGGAGCCAGGATGAGTCAAGATCAATGAACCCTGTCTGGGTGAGCATCACGTGGTCCAGCATCAGTGAACATTAATGACATTTTGCTGGGAACACGCTGTGCCCGACCGTCACTGTACAAGTCACAATCAGACACAGCTTCCCCTCACTAGGAACTCCAGGGCTAGTTGAAGAAGTGAGACGTAGACATGAAAGACTGAAGAACAGATCGGGGTCTGCTAAGGCATGACTGGCCACCAGCTGAGAGAGAGGGACCTAGGAGACAGAAGAGCCACTCCTAGAATGGTTAAAAGAGCTTCCAGTGACCTGTGAGTGGAACCACCAGGGTGAACCCTCTGGTGAGTCACCTCCTGTGACTTGGAAACAGCCTACTGGAAGATTTAGATGCCAACCCAGGTGACACAAGGGACATAAAGTCATCAAGAATAGGAGGAGGGACAGATATGGCCACGGACAAAGGAGTGAACTCACCTCTCTCAGAATGTCACCTGTCTATGGAGGATGGATCATCAAGTCACACCCAGAGAACAGGCAAGGGGTGCTCCCTCCCCCAAGGCAGGATAAAACCCTCCCCTAAGGATGGATTAAGTCCTTCTTTGAGGACTGCAGCCAGGTCCACCAAAGGACCTGCATCTCAGGTGAGCTCCCAGGTGTGTGGGTCCCAGGAAGGGGTCTCCTGAGCAACAGGTCCAGCTGCTCTGGTCTTCGAGAAGACTGTCCTGCCCTGAATTTGTAAGCAGGCCTCAGCCTCCTGAGCAGTTCTGAATGAGCTCAGAGGGGACTGCTGCCCCCACTAAGGCCTCATCACCCAAGGAGGTGATGGAGCAGGACTGGGGGACTGAGGCTCTTGCACTAGCTGGGGGTGTCCACACCTGGCAGAAGCATTTAAAGAAGGCCAGATCTCAAAAATTGCCACAGCCCAGCTACCCTGGGTTCTGAGACCCCAAGCAACATCAATGGGTCAGCACTCCAGGTTTCCCCCTGAGGACACAGCCTGGCCCACAGGTCACTGCTCCAAGGCCAGCAGAGGAACACCAGGAAACATGCTGCCAAGTTTCCCACATCATCTTAGGAAAATGCCCAAACCCAGCCTTCAGTCTGCTCACCTAGGAAGGCATCTGAGATAGCGAGACTCCCCCGACAGGATGGGGGCACCTCAAAAGCTATGTGGTGAGCACCCTCCTCACATCCGATAGTCTTGGGGGAGGAGACCTGCAGTCGCACAATCTGAGCACTCATTTCCATTTTCCATAGGAATGAAGCCAACCCAGCCTTCACAGAAGACCGAATTTCAATTATGCAGAGGCCTGGGAAGAGCTCACTTGCTCCAAGCTATGGGCTTTATCTGAACTGACAGCATCAGTACCCCGCTGGCCTCAGCTTTCCTTGGTGCTATGCAGATCTGTATTATTCAGTTTTCCACTGCTGTAACAAAATACCTGAGGCTGGGTAAGGCATAAAGAAGAGGCTTATTTAGACCACAGCTTTGGAGGCTCAAAGTCCAAAGTCAGGTGGTCCTATGGATCTGAACTCTGGTGACATCCTTAAGGGGGTGTATGCGAGAGGGATCCTGTAGCAAGACAAAGCCAGAGTGAGAGGAGGCCAGTCCCACTCTTCTGTAACGATCTTCTCTGGTAAAAACCAAGGTCTCACGAGAACTGCCACAATCCTGCCACAAGGACAGCACCCTCGGTGGCCTAAACAACTTGCACCAAGTCACACCTCTAAAGGGTTTAACACCTCCTAATGTCAATACCCTGAGGACACCCCTGCCAGCACGTGCCCCCTCGGGGACAGGCTCACACTGTTACAGTTTTCACTCAGACTTCCCCTGAGTGCCACTTGCAATTATAGGCAGGGCTTCTGGAGGGCGATTGGATCGTGGGATTTAGAGCTGGCTTGTCTTTAGAAGTTGGGGTCTGAACTGGAAGAGATGGGTCACCACGGGTGTGGCCTGGAGGGTTTATCTCTAGCCCCAGCTCCTCGGCTTCCTGACTGCCATGACTTGAGCAGGTCTCCTCTGCCCAAACCCTGCCACCACGCCACCACCCATGCAAGGACTGAAACTTCTAGAACATGAGTCTAAATAAACCTTTCCTCCTTGAAGTTGTGGGTGTCAGGTCGTGTGTCCCAATGACAGGGCAAATGACTAAGACACAAAGCATATTGAAGCCACCATAGGGCACAACACAAGGATCACATGGAGGGGCTCATCCTGCCACCACTGAGAGGCCATGGGCCATGCTGGGGTGGGCCGGGGGACCAGATGCCCACTGCTGGGACACAGGCTGATAAGAAGGCCCTCCTAAATATCCATTTTTTCCCCCATCTCTCTCAGTTACTTTTCTCTTGCTGCTGGGACAAAATACTTGGCACCCCAAATGAAGGAAGGAAAGGTTTATTTAGCGCACTGTCTGTGGAGGTTTCAGTCCATAATCAAGGCTCCAAGGCAGGGTGGCATGGCACAGGGGCAACGCTTCAAGGCAGCAGCCAGCAAAAGCAGTCAGAGCAAAAGAGGGGAGAGCAAGCCTCTTCTCCTTCCACATATTGTACACAGGCCACCCCCAGCCCCCCACCCCTGCCAGGGCAAGTATAGCCCTCACAAAATCTCCTCACCCTCCTCTGCACAGGCTGAGGATGTTTACAAAGCAAGGATCTGGCTCCCTGCTGAGTCTCCCAGTCAAACTTCTAAACTTCTCAAGTTGACACAAGTATCAACCATAACATCATCCTGCTTTACAAAACCTCATCTAGAAAGAAGATGAATTTACGATTTCTCAAGGAAGCCAAGAATGAAGAATGCTTCATTCTATTAAATAATTCCACAACTCACGGGGCACATTTTAAACAACTGCAAACACACCAGGAATTTTTTTCCCTAAATTTCCATTATACCAATAACGAAAACCATTTGCATTCTGATTCACCGTTCCTTCTGAGGACCCGAGAAGCATTCCTGATGCAGTTCACCCTGAAACTTCTTGTAAGCTGCATTGTAGTTTTCTCTTTGGGATGTGTCCCTAAATGGTGAAGAAAAAAACATTCCTTCCAGCACTGTCCTTCAGCCTGGACACAGTGTGGACCTGAAGTTCTGCTGCTTCCAGAAATGCTCCCACGGCCGCAGCCCTGCTTTTTTGGACCTCAGTCCCCCAGCCACTCAGTGCCCAGAAGGTCACCTGCCAGAGATGAGGGAGTCCCGAGCCCCCCTCACTACAGGCATCAGCCGTACGGGGAGCTCCTGTCAGCCGCAGAGCCGGCCAGGACACAGTAAAACGATCCCCAAAGACGGAGGCAGGAAAAAGACACTGAGAGCAACGGTAGGAATCCACAGGCTGCTTCATCGCACACGCCCCTGAATAAGCCCGCCTGAGACCCCTGTCCTTGCTTGAAGTCCTCTCTCACGCGTCCCACCTTGGGACAAAGCACCAGGGAGCTGCCAACAGTATTTCCTACAGCATCGCAGTTGCCAGGAGACTGTCCCTGTCACTCCCCTGGGCGATTCACTCCACACAGGAAGTCTCTCCGCAGGAGCTGGGGCTGCACCCCCGGGGTTTCATGCATGGGAGGCGGGAGGTGAGCATTCTGCCACCAGCTGTGCCCCAGCTCTGCCTTGGAGCATTAGTTTGGCTCCTGGTCCCAACACCTAGTATGGGAAGGAGCATGGCAGGGGGCGCCCTTGGTCACTCTGCCGTGCCTTGGTGGACACCCATGTGGACTTACTCCTTATGGCTTGTTCATGTTGAGGATCCAACAGGCGGGGCCTCCGAGTGCCAGGCCAGCAGGGCCCTTCCTCTTGCTTTGCCCATAGGAAATCGGCTCCAGCCTGACTGCCGCTGGTAGGCCCTGACCTCTACCCTCTAGGTCATGCCTCCCAGACTCCCCTGGAAAAGCTAGAAATGTCTTCAAGCCCAGCCTGAGCAACTGAGCGAGACCCTGCCTCAAAATAAAAATAGCAAAGGCCTGGGATGCAGCTCAGCGCCAGGGTTTCGGGTTCAACCTGCAGCACTGCAAACCAACCAAGGCAGGCAGGCCTCCAAGGGCACGCAGCTCAGGGGTCACACTTGCCTTAGGCGCCCAAGTCTCAGGTTCCGCCCAGGATCATGGAAAACCAACCAACCCTCAACTTACCGCTTTGTATTTAATACAGTAAATTAAACCCACTCATTTCACACACTGGTCAGGAGGGCCTGTCCTATTTCTATACTGCTGCATTCAATGCGTAAGAGTCGTGCTATCTTTAACCGTCCTGTGTTCTTGAGAAATACAGGTCTGTAACTTTTCCTTTCCTCAAAATTTTTGTTTTGCCGATTGTCTATTAAATTTACGTATATAAAATGACATATTAAAAAATAAAACTATGTATTAAAATAGTATATTATGTATTGAAAATAAAAGGATTTGAGATGTGTTTCCTCTTCCTCTGTGAAAGATTCTGTGAGACTGGCACTGTATCTTCTTCAAATCTTTTCTATAATTCACCAGGGAAGTCACTGGACCTGGAGTTTTCTTTGTGGTAAAATTGGGCGGCTTTTTTTGAAAATCAAATTTGGAGTGATTCAAACTTTTCACTTTTCTTCTTGTGTCAGTTTTGATAATTTGTCTTTAAAGGAATTTATTAATTTCACTGGCTTTATTGACATACAGGAGCTATTAACATTCTGATATCATCTTTCAGTGTGTATTAATAGCCCCCTTCCATCCCCGATACTGTAATTTGGTTTCATCTTTTTGTTTCCTAACTAGTTTTCCTAGGGGTTTATATAGGAATTTTGTTTTTGCTTCTGTTTTTAAAAATTGGGTCTTGCTACACAGTCCAGGCATTGAACTTACTATGTAACCCAGGCCGGCACTGATCATTCGAAGGCAGCGATCAGCCTGCCTCAGCCTCCAGATTGCTGGAATTATAGGCACGCACCAACTTGGCTGACCGCATTGATCTTTTTAAAGAACCAGCTTTTGTTTTTTGGTTTTTTGTACTGCTCATCCGTGTACTTTCACTTACCTGCCCTGTCCCCTCTCATACATTTTACTGCTACATGCACTAGAAATTCCAAAACTTGTATGAAAACCACCGCCAGTTGCCATTTTTGGTATATTTGTTTGTTTTTGCCTTTTAAAGAAATATTAAAGTGAGAAAACAAAGTCTTTTGTATTTACCATCGTATTTTCCATTTCTGGCACTTTCCCCTCATGTGGTTCCATGTTCTCTCTGGTGGCATTTCCATGCAGGGAACAATTTCTGTCACCTTTTGTCAATCTGAAAATGTCTTCTTTCCCATCTGGTCTGTTTTGTTTGGTCTGCTTTGGTTCAGTTGGTTTTGTGAGCCAGGCTGTGGTTCAGGCTGGACTTGAACTCACTGTGTAGCCCAGGCTGGCCTTGAGTATCCACAACCTTTCTGCCTCAGCTTTTTGAGGTGCTAGGATTCCAGGTGTTTGCCACCATGGTTTCACAGTTATTTCTGAAAGACACCTAAACTTAAAGATACCCCACTGTTTTCTGGTGGTTTTTTTTTAACTTAAAAAAAAAAAAAACTTTTGTTCTGTATGCAATCTGTTACTTTCTTGGCCCAGGTATGGATGTGAGGGAAGAAAGATTATGCTGCCTGAGGCTTCTTAAATCTGTAGGCTGAGATTTTTCTTATTAAATTTAGAGGAAATCACTCAAACATGTTTCTATCATTATCTCTTCTTTGTCTCCTAGAACTTCAATTATACATTATATGTTAGACCAGTTGATATTACCTTTCTCATGTCACTTCTCATGAGCTTCTGGGAGTTTTTCTATTGCTGTTTTGATGTTTTGTTTTGTGGTAGGGACTGAACCTAGGGCCTATACACTGAGCTACATCCCCACTTCTTTTTGGAGACAGGGTCTGTTGACTGGGCCAAGTCTGAACTTGCAACCCTCCTGCCTCAGCCTCCCAGAGCATTAGGATTACAGGCATGTACCACCACACTGATTCCATTTTTTCTTAACATTTCTTCATTCTGTGTTTCAGGAGAAATGGTTTCTACTGGTAGGTTTTCAAGTACACTGACATTTTACTTTGCTAGTGCCCAAACCAAGACCCATCCAGCAGATTTTTCATTTTAGATGCTGTATTTTCCAGGTCTCATATTTCCATTTAATTGTTTCTCAGATTTCTATTTTTCTGCTGAAATTTTTATCTGTTCACTGATCATATCTGTACGGGTTTTTATCTCCTGACCTTTTTCACTTTGTCACTGGTTACACGGTCCTAATGTCTAGTAATTATTTTAGTGTCTGTTGGTGCTGCAGATAATACAGTGCTGCAAGCGTGCTGAGCTGTATTTGGGCAGACAGCTGGTAGAATGGTATAGCATGTTTGACCCGCTAAAGCTCATTTGGGGGTTTTGCTATGAGGGCGAGCCTGCAATATCCTGTTCCCACGATTGCCCTCCTGTGGTTTCAGGTGAATTCTCAAAGTCTTGGGCAAGATCTCTGCACTCTACGTGGTCATAACTTCCAGTGCCAGGGCTGCGTGTGCACAGATTTCCTGCTCAGCTCACCGCCCACTCTGACCGCCCGCCGTGGCTGTTCTCTGGCCAGCTCCAAGCAGTCCTGCTCTTGCACCACAGCGTGGTCTCTGCGAGACTCCAGAATGACACTGGAGACTGCAAACCCCTGCTCTGCTCGGAACCCTTTTCCCTACTCTCTGCTCTACTGAGCCAGCTGCCTCAGCTTCCCTGACTCCACTGTCTCCTCTGCTCCCTTTGCCTTCGTTTCAAAGGCACTGTCACACAGAAAGCCGTGGACACGGATCTGGCCCCATATCCTTCCAACTGCACGGAAGACCTGTGCTGGGAGGGTGTTCTACTCGTGAGAACAGCTGTTTTGTATCTTCTCGTTAGCATCCTAATTACTGAGGAAAAGACAGTGAATACAATATTTATTGCTCCACTATGTCTGAGGTTGGAAGTCCGATTATATTTTAAAAGGTGACTCTGCCCACTGTGTAGACAAGATTGCAAAATGAACCACGTTCCTTAAGTCCTCACGCAGAAGACTGATGAGGGAGTCTTCCATGAAGCAGAGAATGTTCATGTTTTGACACCTGTTAAAGTTTCTGGGGAAAGTGGCATTAGAAGTGAAATGTGTACCTTCAGATAAACCCATTCTTGTCCCTGACACCAGGCAGACATGTGGTCCGGAGCGCTGGAGTGAAGGTCCTCCCCCACCCATGGGTTTTTGCGGACCACCCCAAGCATAGCTCGAGCAGAGCTGGCAGACCCCTAGGGCCCTTCCACGTGCAAAGCTATGACCCGTGATTGCCACGTCCTCCAAACCAGCCAGGAGGACAGAGGTGCCCAAATGTTTGTCCTGGAGAGCTCTAGGGCCACCCTCAGGTCTCGGGGTTCTTTGAGATACCTGCAAATCATCTGGGGCAGGAACAGATCTGCCAACCGCTCTTGGACCAGCACTTCCAAAACTATGAGCCAAGATAACTCCTTCCTCTGCATAAATGAATTATCTCAAATGTCTGTAACGCTAACAGGAAGCCAAGACACAAGTCAGCGCTCCAACGAAGGTCATTTCCTTGCAAATGCCTGTGTCTGGTACCACAAGGAGGATCCTGCTGGTGGAGAGGTGGGTCCACCCTGGCCGCTCAGCTAGGTGACAGCGCCTAGCCTCTCCAATCCCATGGCCTGAGGGAGGCTTGTAAACATAATAGCTTGCAAGTAAACAGAAAGATTTTATCAGCCCAAATAAAAACTGAAGGCTACACTCAGCCTATCCTTGCAAATGCCTATCAGGCAGAGAAATACCTCTGAGGGCTGTCCCTGCCCTTAGCTCAAATAAGCTGCCACTTGCCCTGCACAAAAGACCAGGACTCGGGTTTCTGGGTGGCTTACAGTCCAGTGACTTTCCCCTCTCTGGTGTCACCTGTTCTGGCAGTCCAACGACATTCAGAATCCGTGCAAGAATGGTGCTCGCACTTGAGAAGGGGCCGAGCCTCAGGTTTTTCATTAAAAATCCATGTGTACAGACATGATTCATTGATACCTTGCCTGTCTTCTCAGCCTGGTGTGAGGCCCTACAGTCATTTGCAGAATTAACCAGAATGGTCCTCACGGTTCAGAGGGCCACATACGCACCAATGCCCACTGCCTGGAACTTGGCTTGCCCTACCCTAAGTTTAAATGCTGCATGGAAACAGGAAAAGAATGGTGTAGAGTGAATCTTAGCAACTCAGCTCCCCTGGGAAGAGGCTACCTTGAAGATTCAGACACGCCCAGCAGAAAGCTGTCAGGCAATTTCTGAAAAACATTTCTGTGCAACACATGCAATTCCCAAGCCCTGAAAGGCAGTAGCAGAATCTCACATTTCCCTTCAGGTACATGCATTCGATTTCATGTGCTTCTCAAAGGCCACTTGTTTGGAAAATTATCTGAGTTTGGCCTAATTTTCTTCTGACTTACACGGAAGGGCTGCAAGGTGTCAACCACTGCCTGGAACTTACAGGAGCAGGCGAGCAGGTGCGGAAAAAGCTGCTGTGTGTGTGAGGAAAGCAGCTGTGACCATTAGGGAAAGGAGGAGGCTCTGAAAGCTTCCGTGCAATGGTGGACCGGTCACCAAAGCCCTGTTCGTGAAACTTGCAAGCACAAACAAACAGAGCTGCCTGCAGGAGGGCGCACTGGCAGGGAATGGCCCTGCCTCCCTGCCTCCCTGCCTCCCTGCCTCCCTGCCTCCCTGCCTCCCTCGAGGCTCATTTCCTACCCGACAGCTCCAGGGCCCCTGAAATCTGACCCCAGAGGCGGCTCCCTGAGGAGCAGGGCTGGGCCCTGCAGCCTCCTCCGAGCCCGCCCCAGGCCACCTGGCCACGTTGCTCTTCCTCCCGATCCCTTTCACCACCTGTAACCCGCCGACCCAGTCTCCAGGCACAAAGCCCAGCCGTGGGAGGAGCCGGGCACGGGAAGCTGGAAACGAAAGGGGAGAGCAGCGGGGCTCTCAGCAGCTTTGGGAAAGGGGTGGTTTCATTCTGAAGGAGGCCACTGCTGTTTCCTGCAGGTTCTCTGCCCTGGGCTCCATGAGACACCATGAGCCCTCAGGGATACTATCTCTTTCCCTGGGGCGCTTTCTCTCCTCCAGGGCACTGCGGAGAATCTTTCCATTCCTCATCTCCAGTTGGGGCAACTCCCCCTTCCCAGCTGGGACTTGCAGGGCGACCCTCACTCAGGGGACACCCAGGCACCCTCTGAGGACAGCAGCCTGCAGCGACTTCTCAGGGAAGCATTTGGGGAAGGTTTTTGATGTTCGAATTACTGTCTGGGGGACCTGCGGAAACCAGAGTTGGCTCAGCTCACAGTGACAACCATCCCTCCCCCCACCAAAAACAAAAACAAACAAAAAACAAACAAACCGTGTAGTTGCCTGGAGACCAGGGGCATCAGAATGAAGAGGTCCCTATCCCTTTGCTGCTCTCCTAGCCACCGTCTGGGTCTGCCAGGCCTGCCAGGTCACCTGTTGAGTGACCTCAGCAGGAGCCTAGAGAGGGACCCAGTCACTGCCCCTGAAACCAGAATGCTGGTTTCCAACAACTTGCTGGACACACAGCATCAGAAAAATGTAAGAAATTTTTTGATTTTTCAGAGCAAGGTGGAGACGATGCAGGCAGCGCGTCCTGGTGGGGTGATGCCTAGTAGTGGGCGACCAGTGGGCACTGGGTAAGGTGCTGAATCCAGCGACAGAGACTCTGTTCCCAATGTGGGTGCCTCTCATTCACCTCCAGGGCCTCAGGTCTCTCGTCCTCAGCATTCACACCTGCCCTGCCCACCTGCAGCAAGACCAGTGGGTGCAAAGAACAGGACTGTCTGGGACTTGCTCTCTGCAGTCAGGGGATCCTCTGCACAGAAGGACTGGAGTCCTGGCCTGGGTTCCCGCAGAGGGACACAGAAAGGGTGCAGAGCACCAGGCGCTGACAGGATGAGGCTGAGGGACACACTATCCCACTCCCCAGTTTTCTCAGAGAACAGAATCTCCATGCCTGTGCTACAACCAGCAGGGCACCCTGCTAGAGACCCAGGCAGTCTCCTGTGTCCTCAGATGAGGACCAGGTCCACCAGGGGGCACCAGCTCCAGGGCAGGAAGGGGAGGCCGTGCTGGGCCAGGGCCCCAGGGACCCACACATGGGAGGCGGGAAGGGAGCGCTCTGCCACCACGCTGTACCCCAGCTCTGCCTTGGAGCATGAGCCTGGCTCCTGGTCCCAGCTGCAGCACCTGACGTGGGGATGAGCGTGGGGGAGCCCTCTCTGCCTGTGCCTTCACGGAAACGGATGCGGACTTATTCCTGCCTGCTTGTCCATTTTGAGGATCCAGGGAGATCCACTGCCAACGGATCCAAGAGTGTTTACTGACACGAGGATCAGGGGAGGGAAAAAGTCGCTTTTACGCTGCCCCAAGTAGCTGATGTGAGCAGAGCCGGGCCTCTGCCATCGCCTCCTGACCCCACATCCTGGTGGCCAGTGCCAGGCGGGCACTGAAAGGCAAAAATTACCTGGTTCAGCTGCTACGCTGGGCGCCGTCAGGACCTCGAGCCATTTCACCCCCTACTGTTCTACGCCCACAACTGAAGCCACAGAAACCCTGGGCGCAACCATCGTCCCTCTGTGTGCACACGAAAACCACAGCTGTGCCCACGCTGTGGACCAGAACCTTGCAGAAAGTGGTCTTTTTGTTTTTGTTTTCTTTTTGTTGTTGTTGGATTTTTTTTTTTCCCTAGCACAATGCTGACACACTTGTGACTGAACATGGCACTGTTCCACGCTGTCAACTCATTTGGTGGCTTCACAAGTGCCCAGCTGGCCCACACCCCTGGAAGGCATGGAGCCCACCTGCCACTGGGCAGAGTGACAAGGGCTGCTGCCCTGTTTTCTCTGGTGACAACCACCGGCGTCCCCAGGAACGCACCTGGGCCAGAGGCTGTGGCAAGCAAGAAATACTGCGAGGGAGAATTAAAAACCTCCCACAACTTGCTTAAGTGCCCGTGCTATCGATTCTTTCCCTCTTAACTAAAAAGCGGCTTGAGAAGAGTAGAGGCCTCCAGACGCGGGCCAGCAGAGCGGGCTGGCCCTGCCACACTCACTCCTGGGCGGGACCCGGTCATGCCCATCCAGCACTCACTTTGTGTCAGGTGTGCTGGGGTCACGCCCGCTGCAGCTACAGAAAACCTGTTCTTTAACCACGGCTCATCTACAGCTGGGGATGTGCCCGGCACGACGCAGGCTTTCTAGGCACACCCTGAGGCATGCAGCGGCTCCTGGGAGCTGACCCCTCTTTCTGCCACCCGCCTGGCACAGCCCGGCTGAGATGCCGCCGTCGAGCTAATCTGGGCTCCCTGCCACCCCTGTGAGCCCACGCAGCACACGCTCTGACTCACGCTGAGCCGCGCCTGAGCAGGGCTGGGACGGTGGCAGCTGCAAGACACCCGCTGGGTACTGGGGACCACGGCTGGACCTGGAGGTGGCCATGTTCACCTGACGGCTTTGGAGGATGAACCCAAAGGGGCTGAGCCCCACAGGCGGCCAGACACCCAGTCTTAGGCTCACTGCGCACAACCCCAGAGTGAGACCCTACACACCCAGCTGCAATTCCGAGCTGTGACACCATGGCACTGGACGCACCCACCATCCACGCACCCTAAACCCACCGGCGAGCAGAAGGAAGGTCTCCTCTTGGGGAAGCGCCTTCTGAAAAAGCTGTGAGGGCCACTTATGAAGCAGGGATTTCAGGAGTTTGATGAGTGTATGTGCAAAACAGGTGTCAGGCAACCAACTCTCAGGAAAGGGTCACAATCACTTCCTGACTACTGACAAAACACACTGTTTTAAGCATGTTTGGAAAAAGATCAAACACATTTTTATAAGTGTGCTTTCTTTGAATAAGGTTTTACCTAAAAGTTTAGCTTTTTGAATGATATAAGGGAAATTAAATAACTTCCTTTTATTTTCATCCAATATCATGAATGAAATTAAGTGTCATCATTTTGGGCCCTATTAAAAAAAAGAGAGCCATCTGAGCAAGTGCAGAAGTCTTACAATATTGCCAGAGTTCTCAAACGTAAATGCATTATGGCCAGACTTGGTGAAATGCACCTACAAGCCCAACACTCAAGAGGCTGAGGCAGGAGGATCACCAGGAGTTTTGAAGCCAGCCTGAGCTACATGGTGTGTTTGAGGCCAGACTGAACTACATGATAAGACTTTGTCCCAAAAAAACCCAAAAATGCACTAGATCAGAAAAGAAGGAGGTTATTTGCATCTAACAGTTTCATTCGACCCCATTTGAAAACTCTTCACAACACCTATCATGTGTTATTATTCTTCCGTGTACCTGTAGGTAAGAGGCGATGTCCCTGCCCTAAGCAACCTCACTCTGTGGAGGGGACAGACACCTGTGTTTCCCACCTGCAACCGCAATGTGCAGAGCACTAGAGGGGAACAACCAGGCCAGCCACTTCTGTCTCACAGGAGACAGCCCATAGCAAGGCTGCCGCAAGGTGGCCTGTGGTCTGCTACACAGTGGCCAGGTGGGCAGGCTTAGGGTTAGGGTTAGGGTTAGGGTTAGGGTTAGGGTTAGGGTTAGGATTAGGGTTAGGGTTAGGGTTAGGGTTAGGGTTAGGGTTAGGGTTAGGGTTAGGGTTAGGGTTAGGGTAAGCAGAGGCACTGGGCAAAGCCTGAGGATGGAGATCAAGGCTGGAGTGGGGAAGGACGCAGATGCCACGAACTCTGGGCAGACTGAGGAGGACTCGAAGAACCAGCCCATGAGAAATGTCCAGGTGCACATCACAGGTCACAGGGTCAGACTGACAGGTCTCAGTGTTGCTAAGGACCTCGCCCCCTGGATGAGGACACATGTAGAAACAAAAGCCTCAACAGATACAGGCAGGAGAGAGGCAAGTTCCAGACTCTGTGAAAGACAGTTCTGGGCCTGTAGCAGGTGACTTTGGTGACCCAGTACAACCTGATGGGAGAACACAGCTGGGGAGAGGGATTAGCACCTGTGACCCTCGGCTTCCTCACAGCCAGCCATGGGCATAACATGTGCTCTGGTTGTTTTGTTGTTATTGTTTATTTTTCTGGTACTGGGGACTGAAACCAGGGCCTTCACACAGAGCTACACCTTCAGCTCCTTCTATTTATTATTGTGAGGCAGGGTATGGGGCTGTAGTCCAGTGATAGGGAGACCCTGGTTTCACCCCAGAACCACGAAAAAAGTCCCCTGAGTCAGCCTCTGCGCCTACAACGAGGTGCAACACCCCAGAGCAGGTTTCCAAGGAGCCCGGGCTTCACACACACAATCCGTGGGGAAGCCACTGTGGTTAAACACATGTAACTGTACACTGGGGTCTCCTAAGCCACAGGAAGGGTCCCACCCAGCCCCACTCTCAAGTCTCCTCTCTGGGCTACCAGGGGGCAGGCACCGGGTGGCACTGCCACATGGGGACAGAGTGGGCAGCCCCTGGCAGGAGCTTCCAGAGGAGCCCTTGGCCTGACCACAGCCCTCAGGTTACACAGGCGGGGTCCCATCCCAATGATGCAATGGTGGCTCTCAGATTACCCGGCTGGACACAGGCCAGGCCAGCTTAGGCTCAGGCTTTGCACACACTGGGAGCTCCTCTGGGTGCAGAGGACCCCTGGGCCCTCACAGCCTCCCCTGCCTCGAGGACAGCTGGCTCGGTTCACGGAGCTGACTCCACCAGGTGCCTGTACCCAGGCCCCTGGACACCCACAGGTCCTGAGTGACCAGATCCCTGCCCCGGGAGGAGTTCTACACAGCACTGTCCCAGTGTCTCGGAGCTCGAGGAGAGCAGCAAGGGCAGCAGCTCCCAGAGCACCCGGCGGGCAGGGCCTGCAGTAGCCAGGTGCCTGCTGAGCACGGTGGATTTGCCCTGACCACGCAGGTAGCACCTCCTGAGAATGCCAAGATGCACTGGGCCATGCACGCAGTAGGGAGCAAGGCACCACCTGACACCCTGCCCACAGGATCGAGGGACCCCCAGGGATTGGTGGATCCTGCCCCTGTCCAGAGCCCTGGGGCATCTGGAAGCCTAGAGGAGCTGCCTGGGTCCTTGCTTTTTCCGGGAGATGGGGGAGGGGCTTTGTGAAAATCACCAAGAGCAGAGATTGGGAGGAGGAGCTCTGCCAGGCGAAGAACAAGAGCTGCAGAGCTGCAGGGTGACCGGCTCTGCCCAGAGAGGCCTGCTGGGTGGGGGTGGGGGGTGGGCTGCCAGTCATTTGCAGGTGCCAGGTGAGGGCAGGAGCAGCACATGAACATTCGTCAATGGCAGTTTGTGGCCAACAGTCAGCAAAGCTTTCTTCAATGCTCTGGTGGAGGCCGAACATAAGGGCAGTGCTGCAAAGTGCCAAGGACCCACACTGCATCTTGACACCACAACCCAAACTCTATCACATGGACACACCCCATCTGAAGCCCAGGCACCTACGGGCTGGGCAGAGCCTCGTGGCCGACTGGTCAATAGGTGCGTGGTCCTCTGAGCTTCCCAGGCTGCTGTGGTTGGGTCACTGACAGGCCTGGAAACTGGCCCAGACTTCCAGAGAGGGGCAGATGGAGGGGACCACAGTCCCAACACAACTAGCCAATCTCAAAGCATGCTTAGGAAGTGGGGATTTTCCCTAATCATCAAGTCATTGATGGGATTGGAAAAACCGTGCTATATCCACTCAATGGATCTTCAGCAATAGGAAGGAACAGGTACCTGACACACAAATAATGGGCAAATCACAAAACCACCATGGGCAGAGAGAAGCCAAAGAGAACACACACTGCAAGGTTCCATGCATACCAAATCCTAGGCAAATGTGAAATCAAGAACAGTGACCGAGAGTGGATCAGCGGTTTTCTAAAAGGGGCTGGGGGGATGGAGGAAGAGATGAGAGGGGAGTGAAAAGCTTTTGTGGGTGATGGGCAGGTGAATTACCTTCATTCGGGTGTTGGTTTCACAGGTGTGTTACAGGTCAAACCTTATCAAACTGTGCACCTCAAATATATGCAAATTATATATTAATTACACCGTCATAAAGTTTTTTACAAAATAACCTAGAATCTATGCTATTCATAAGAAAATAATACAGAGTATGAAATGTACATAATTCTATCAGCTCTAACCACAAATAACATTTTGATATGTTCCTTCTAGTCTTTTCTTTATACAGAAACAGGAATCACACATCAATTGTTTTGTGGTTTCAGAGGTGTCCACCCAAGACCTTAAAGCTGAGCTACAAACCCAGCGCTCTTTTCACTTAGAGGCAGGGTCCTACTGAGTCTTCAGGTGCCCAGCTTGAGCTCGAAGTTGCAATCCTCCTGCAAGAGTCCTGGCATTACAGGTTGTATTAGTCAGGGTTCTCTAGAGGGACACAACCAACAGAAAGTTGATTTATTAGGGAGACTAACAGGATCAGAGGTGGGAGAATCCACAATGGCTGTCTGTACAACAAAGAGCAAGAGGACCCAGCAGCTGCCCAGTGCAAGAAGATGAGAGCCACAGAACAAGAGGGACCAAGGATGCAGCCCCAATCCATGGTCGAAGGCCTCCTGGAGGCTGAAGAGTTGCTGCTGTGAGTCTGCACTGGAAGGGTGAAGAAACAAGAGAACTGGACACTGATGTCCAAAGGACACATCTGCTCCAGGCGAATGGGGCTCTTCAAAACTAGCACACTTTCTTCTTTCCCTTTTTCTTTCAGACTACAAGCCTATTGGTTGGTCCCACTCACACCTGGGTGTGTCTTCTCCTTCTATTTGCTGGCCTACATGTCAATCACCCACAGGGACACCCAGAACTGTGCTTCACTAATGGGCTGTGTATTTCTTACTCCTCAAGTTGACAGATCATAAGTAATGGTCACAGAGCTGAATCGCCATGCTTGGCTTCAATTTGTTTTTATATAGAACAAAAGCCCTCTTTTAAAAAGTTTTACATCCTCCTTTATTTTTATTTATTTATTTTTTCCCCAGTGCTGGAGAATGAACTTAGAGCCTTTGAACTTGTTAAATCACTAGGCTGCCTGGATTGGGCCTGAGCTTTCTATCCTCCTGCCTCAGCCTCCCAGAGAGCTGGGATTAAAGGCATGTCAACCACGCATGGCTCTACATTTTATTTTATTTTAGATGCTCTATATCTTGGGTGTTTCTGTTTGGTTTGCTTTTGGATTCCCCACTCTCATGCATGCTGGAAACAAGATGAGGAGACAGCAGCCAATAGAAGGGGACAGGATGAGAAGGGGGTGAATCCTTCAGCCAGTCCTGCTGGGAGGGGCGTGGACTCAAGCCAGAGCATCAGGTCCACTACCCTGAGCAAGAGTGTCAGCGACCATCCCTTGCACGGTCCACCCAAACCTCTTTCACACAACACAGCCTGAGTAACAACCCAACTACGCAACCCCAAGAAAATGAGGGCAGCCTATTCCCCGGCAATTGCCTATCGAGCCCTTCTGCCCCCCCGGGGGGGGCACAGGAACAGCCCTCCCTACCTCCCCACAGGCCCTCTTTCTCCCTGCACCTCCAAGCCTTTGTCCTTCCTGCAGATTCTGACACTCCCTTGTGACTCAGCACCCTTCCGACGAGTTCCCAGGAGCCGGCTGCGCTCCCGCACACAGTGAGTGACTCATTCCCCAAGATCGGACACTCACGTGGCTTCCAAATGTTCCCCTTTATAAATAACATCCCCAGGAACACCCTCACCCAGGAGTCGGGGGCTGCAGACTCCACCGTCGCCTTGGGAGAGAGTCCTAGAAACGGAATTGCCAGGATCAAGAGAGGAATTCTTTTAAAGGTTTTGAGACAACTGTCAGAGTGTGTGGCAGAAAGCTTAGACCTTCCACTCAAGGCCCGGGAGGGTCCTACTGCAACGGGCAAGCAGAAACACCCAAAGGACACCCAGGATTTGGAGGCAGAAGCAGTTACATCAACAGGCACTCATCTGGGTCATTCCCAGAATGTCAGGCCCTGATCTCTGGTGGTCTACGGCTTTTATACTACCTACAAGCAGGAGGTACAGAGGCGAGACAGGACAGCCTGGAAGTTCTTCTGATTAGCTAGCAGCAGTGTAAGACCATCGGTTACAAGGATGGATTAACGATCATTAGTTAATGAAGCTTGGTACAATGGCACAATCAGGTATCCTGTATGTTCGGTTACACTCTTGTACTTACAGGGATCAAGAAAGTAATTACAAAGCCATGAAGCAGTTATAAAGATAGGCAGTTTCAAAACAAAGTTGTGGACCAGGGATATAGCTCAGTGGCACAGTGCCTGCCTGGCAAGCTCAAGGTCCTGAGTTCAATTTCTGGTATCAAAAAAAAAAAAAAAACTTTCAAAAGAAGAAAGTTATAAAAAGAATAATTTCTCTTACATAGTTTTTTCCCTTTCCCTACCACACCCTCACTGCGCTGAGGACCATCAGCCAGAAAAACAGACAAAACACACCCAAAATTTAATCTTAAGAGGCACCCATTTGATTCATGTGATTGTTTTTCCACATTTACTGCCATTCACATTTCCCCTTTAGTGATCTAATCCCTCTGCCCATGTTCTTTGGGGGAAGCTTGTTTATAAGAGTTGGTCCCACGATTATCAGAGTTGTTTGAGGAATAGGGTTGTATTGGTCTTACATACTGTACACACTTTTTCAGTTTGTTATCTAACTGGTAGTTAGTTTTAATTCCTCTCTCTCTCTCTCTCTCTCTCTCTCTCTCTCTCTCTCTCTCTCTCTCTCTCCTACTCTCTACTCTACTACTAATGTTTCAGTTCCCCAATATTCAAATAAAATGGCTTTGTGGGACTGTTTCTGGCACCATGTGTAGAAAGATGCTTCTCATCGAAAGCTGCTTACTTACCTAAATTTTCCTTTAAGTATTTTAATGATTTCACTTTTACTTTTAATATTTAATCCATCTGGATGTTACTATGGGCTTTGATATGACTGAGGGACTCGATACCCTCACAGATGATTAAATATTAACAATCTATTAAAGACTGTTCTCTAAACTCTAGCTTATTCGGGGATATACTGTTGATTCCCACCTCGATATCCAAATGTTCAAGTCATTATAAACTTACGATATGTTTTACTATCTACTAGGCTATTCACCCAGATCCTGGCTCCAAACTGCATTAAATCTAGAGATTAATTTGGGGAATGGTGGAGCTTGTGAGGTCTCCTACCATGGCACCGGGTCCTGTGTTCTTCCTGTGAGCCCCACCCTGGATCAGGTCGCACCCTGGATCCTACCACAGCTGGACCCGCCTTCCTGGCACATTTGCTAACTGTCAGGTTGGCAGGCCATGCTGTGCCCACCTCTCACACGCGGTACCACCCTTGCAACTTCCATTGCCCCAGGCACAGAGCTCTCCAAACCCAGAATGAGCGTCATCTCGCAGCCCCCTGCAGGGCCATCACCACCACTTTCCTCTGGGTTCTAAGACTTCCTTGGTTTGGGTGCAATCTATTTTTATTTTTATTTATTTATTTTGAGGTGGAATCTCGGGTTGGCCTTGAATCCTCATCTTCCTGCCTCAACTTCCTTTTGAACTTCTCTGTCTCTTAGAATCCCCCCCATCCCCCTCATCCATCCGGAGCCACCCTCCCATCCCCAGTGCCCCGTGTCTGCAGAAACGGAACTCTTCCTAGATCCGCTCCAAGGCTCCCTGCACAGTGTGACCGAGAATCGCCGCCGCCGGGTACGTACCTTGCGCAACAGCATGTAACTACCGCACTGCATGACGAGATCACGCAGCCAGTGCACGCTGACTAGCCGGACGAGGACAACCGGCGAGGAGAACCCTGGCCACAGAGGAGCCACCCCTCCCTGCTTGCTCCATGAGCCAAAAGGAAGCAGGACTCCGGGAAGACAGGAGCTGAGGACGAAGGCGCGTCTGTGCTCCCGCCCAGAAGGGTATGGGGTGCGAGCTGCCCCGTCAGCCTCACTCCTGGACTCTCCTCCACAGGGTCTGCGAAGGAAGCTGGGAGCCCTGTTTTTGGAAGTCACGTCTGCCTAAGGGGGAAGGCTGAGCTTTTCCACCACAGCTGCACAGCAGGGTCAGCCGCAAAGCCTGTTAGGTTGACGGCCCCATCCAGGCCCGGAGCTGGCCTGCAGGATGAGGCTGGTGCAAGTACAGCCGGTGGGCACAGGGCCAGTGGGCAAAGGCGAAGGCGGGCCACACGCGCTGGTGCTCAGCGGCCAGCCACCCTGTGGGCATCACACGATGCCGCAGCACAGCCATGAGGAGGACGCAGCCGGAGGTGGAAGTCATCCCTGAAGGAACAGGCTGGACTAGGTCCAAAACACCCCGTATGGTACTTCAGAAATGCATCCTTTGCCAGCTTAGTGAAAATTTCAAAAGCGCTTAATTCCCAAATATCCATTTCTTGGGGATCCCTAAGTTGGGGGCACCTAAGACTAGCACCTGGCCCTGGCTCTGCAAGAATCATTAATGTCTGCCATACCCAACGAATAGGCCCAGCCAAGGTGAAGGCCTGGGGTCCCTCCTGCCCCCTCTACACCAGGTATCACTAAGTGAAGCCGCCAGCTCTGCTCCCTGGGCTGGGTCACTCCTGCCTCGGTGACAGCCAGGAAGCTCCCTGAGTCACAAGGATGCCCTGTCACACTCCTACCCAGGCTGATGGTATGACTTTCTTGGGCCCCATGTATTTTTGCCTTCAAGTGCTCATTCTTTAATTTTAAAAAATGACAACAGCATGTTTTACCATTTTGTTTAAAGCATATTTTATCAGCATAGAGATGAACATAATCTTATC